>JAODAL010022162.1:0-65367 GCA_025379985.1 Phyllomedusa bahiana | reverse complement strand
TACCCTATATATCACGGCTCAGCTTCTTCCTCTATTATATAACCCTCTATGCCAAAGAGTTCAGCTTCTCTCCTCTATTATATAACTCTATATATCAAAGAGCTCAGCTCCTCTCCTTTTATAGTATAACCCTATATATCACAGAGCTCAGCTTCTCTCCTCTATCATATAACCCTATATATCACAGAGCTCAGGTTCTCTCTTCTATCATATAACCCTATATATCACAGAGCTCAGCTTCTCTCCCCTGATATAATTCTATATATCACAGAGCTGAGCTTCTCTCCTCTATCATATAATCCTATATATCACAGAGCTCAGCTTCTCTCCTCTATCATATAATCTTATATATCACAGAGCTCAGCTTCTCTCCTCTATCATATAACCCAAAATATCAAAGAGCTTAGCTTCTCTCCTCTATCCTATAATCCTATATATCACAGAGCTCAGCTTCTCTCCTTATCCATTTTAATTCCTATATATCACAGAGCTCAGCTTCTCTCCTTTTCATATAATCTTATATATCACAGAGCTCAGCTTCTCTCCTCTATCATATAAAACTATATATCACAGAGCTCAGCTTCTCTCCTCTATCATATAGCCCTATATATTATAGAGCTCAGCTTATCTCCCTATATTACATAAACCCATATATCACAGAGCTCAGCTTCTTTCCCTCTATTATATAATATTATATAAACTCATATATCTCAGAGCTCAACTTCTCTCCCTCTAGCATATCACCCTATCTATCAAAATGCTAGGCTTCTCCTCTTTATCATATAACCCTATAAATCACAGAGCTCAGCTTCTCTACCATTATCATATAAACCTATATATCGCAGAGCTGAGCTTCTCTCCTCTATCATATAACCCTATAAATCACAGAGCTCAGCCCCTCTCCTCTATCATATAACCCTATATGGAAAAATTGGTACTGGAAAATATAAAAACAACAGATGCCAAGGCGCACTCCTAGTGCAGTCAACGTAAAAATTTATTTTAGGGTAAGTATATAAGCAAGACTCTCACCTTACAGCAGTTGTATTCAGGCATATAGCAAGCAGCTGGTTCCGACTCCTCAAATCTTGGACGCGGTACCTCGAGTCCTCGATGTCAGAATATGCAATTAAATTTTACTTTTGTGTGACAAAAGAAAATTTAAGGAGATAGCGAGGGTCTAGCGCTTTCGATAATAGTAGTAATGGCAAATGCCGAAAAAAATAAGGGATATAATTCCCAAATAGGGTTTATCTCTTTATTAAATAAATAAAATATAACCACTGATTAAACTATAAAATAAGGCAGACCTTTGAATAAGTCTGTAAAAAGAGGAAAAGATGCAACGCGTTTTGCCGATTCACTGCTCGGATTCATCAGGCAGTATGTGGCTGCTGCATGGAAGTCCAAAGCTTTATATAGCACTGAGTTAAAAAAAGTTTGAACAAAAACAGGAAGTTGCTAATAAAGTTTGAACAAAAACAGGACGTTGCAAATAAAGTTTGAACAAAAACAGGAAGTTGCAAACAAAGTTTCAACAAAAACAGGAAGTTTCTAATAAAGTTTCAACAAAAACAGGAAGTTGCAAATAAAGTTTCAACAAAAGCAGGAAGTTGCAAATAAAGTTTAAACAAAAACAGGAAGTTGCAAATAAAGTTTTAAAAAATACAGGGAGTTGCAAATAAAGTTTAACAAGACAGGAAGTTGCAAATAAAAGTTTTGAACAAAAACAGGAAGTTGCAAATAAAGTTTGAACAAAAAAAAGGAAGTTGCAAATAGTTTAAAAACAAGGACAGGAAGCTGCAAATGAAATTTCAACCAAAAAAGGAAAAAGAAACATATAATAAGTTTCCCACCAGACAGAAGGAACATGGGATTAAATAGGTACCAAATATATAAAGTAAAACAATAAATAGATTAACAAGATAAATATCTATATACATAGAAAGATATAACAGTATTGCTTAAACTTTATTTACAACTTCCTGTTTCTGTTCAAAATTTATTTAACTCAGTGCTATATAAAGCATGGACTTCCATGCAGCAGCCACATACTGCCTGATGAAGCCGAGCACGTGAATCGGCGAAACGCATTGCATCTGTCTCCTATTTTTACAGACTTATTCAAAGGGTCTGACTTATTTTATAGTTTAATCAGTGGTTATATTTTATTTATTTAATAAAGAGATAAACCCTATTTGGGATTATATCCCTTATTTTATTCGGCACTCCCATTTACAAACTATCATCGAAAAGCGCTTAGACCCTTGCTATCTGCTTAAATTTTCTTTTGCCATGCAAAAGTAAAATTGAATTGCATATAACCCTATATATCACAGAGCTCTGCTCCTCTCCTCTATTATATAACCCTATGTATCAAAGACCTCAGCTTCTCTTCCTCTATTACATAACCCTATATATCACCGAGCCAATCTTCTCTCCTGTATCATATAACCCTATATATCACAGAGCTCAGCTTCTCTCCTGTATCATATAACCCTATATATCACAGATCTCAGCTCCTCTCCCTCTATCATATAACCCTATATATCACAGAGCTCAGCATTTCTCTTGTCATATAAATCTATATATCACAGAGCTCAGATTCTCTCCTGTATCAAATAATCCTATATATCACAGAGCTCAGCTCTTCTCCTCCTATCGTATAACCCTATATATCACAGACCTCAGCTTCTCCCCTCTGTTATATAACCCTATATAGCACAGAGCTCAGATTCTCTCCTCTATCATATAACCCTATATATCACAGAGCTCAGCTTCTCTCCTCTGTCATATAACCGTATATTGCACAGAGCTCAGTTTCTCTCCCTCTATCATATAACCCTATATATCACAAATCTCAGCTCCTCTCACTCGATCATATACCACTATATATCACAGAGCTCAGCTTCTCTCCTCTATCATATAACCCTATATATCACAGAGCTCAACTTCTCTCCTCTATCATTAACTCTATATATCACAGAGCTTAGCTTCTCTCCCTCTATCATATAACCCTATTTATCACAGAGCTCAGCTTCTCTCCTCTATCATATAACCCTATATATCACAGAGCTCAGCTCCTGTCCCTCTCTCATATAACCCTATATATCACAGAGCACAGCTTCTCTCCTCTATCATGTAACCCTATATATCTCAGAGCTTAGCGATGATCAGATTAGAGATGTGTTTTATAGTGTTGAGCGATTTTTATCACAAGGTAAGGTTTTTATGGTGATCGAAATTTCCAGATCATGCGATAATTAAGGTTAAAATCTGAGCATCATCTATTAAGATCGCGCCTTTTTCGGCACTTCCTGTAATTTTGGCAGCCAGCAAATCAGATTACAGAATAGAGCAGGGTGAGATGTGTGTGTGACGTCATGACTGGGATGTGTATGGTTGCGATTGGCAGGAAAAAAAACATGAACTACTATAACATAGAAAAGCGTTACCTGTTTCAGCCTCAGTGTCTCTCAGCGTCTCATAGGGATAGGACCTGCGCTCTCCCTGTGGCCAAACAGCTAAGCGAAATTAGTCTTTTTCTGCACAGAGAAAACCTTACTATTAGCTGTGATCCTTCCAATTTAGTTAGATTAGAGATTTGAAGATTTTATGTAGTTAGCTAGAGAATTTTAAGCAGCATCTACCGCTGTAAATTCACGCGGGGGGGAGCAGGGGGGGCCCGCGGGTGAACACAGACAACCCTCTACTATAAAGAACACTGGATAAAGTTCACCAAGACTTAGTGTAACATTGTAGTGGAATATCTTTATTTATTAACAGTTTGCTATTGAAATATTTCCTGGATATTGGGCAGCCTGAACTTATATTGGATAAACATAATTTCTAGTAACTGCAGGTCTCTTTGTTAGGGGGCAAAAACTCCACTTTTATTATCAGTATACATTTCAGATATGTGTTCATTTTAATTTTACCCATTACACCTGTGACTGTTGATATATCCACCTTGGGAGTTAAATTAAAATCCAGCAATCTTGTAGTCAAACACAGGTTGTTTTGTTGCCAAAAAAAACCGTGTATCATACGAAAACAAAAACAGATACGTGTTTTTTGACTTTTGCGCACCCAGGTTTGTTCATTGACGCAGCATCCACGTAAATCTTAAAAAAGCGATTCTTATTCACCACAGGTGAATTGAAAGGTGCAAAAAATACCGTTTATTATACCAAAACAAACAGTTACGTGTTTTTTGACTTTTTCCTCACCCGCATTGTTAATTGACGCAGCATCCACGTAAATCTTAAAAAAAGCAATTCTATAGTCACCACAGGTGAATTGAAAGGTGCAAAAAATACCGTGTATTATACAAAACATAACAGATACGTGTTTTTTTTACTTTTGCGCACCCAGCTTTTTCATTGACGCAGCATCCACGTAAATCATAAACAGCAATTCTATAGTCACCACAGGTGAATTGAAAGGTGCAAATAATACCGTGTATATACGAAAACATAACAGATACGTGTTTTTTTGACTTTTGCGCACCCAGCTTTTGTTTTATTGACGCAGCATCCACGTAAATCGTAAAACAGCAATTCTATATTCACCACAGGGGAATTGAAAGGTTTTTGTGACTTTTATAACCTAAGTGTGTTGCCTAAGATGTTAGCACGTATCCATTTGACTGTTGTGGATGTTAATTTCAGCTTCTCCAGCCTTGTTTGGGGGGTAATAATGAAGGTGTTGTTGCTCTCCATAGACTTTAATGGTAAACGCTCATAATGATGCTCACTATCGAAAAACCTTATCGATAGCGGCCGACTATCGACTATCGCTCGATCTCGATAGCCAACGCAATCGCTCAACACTAGTGTTTTACCCATATTGGATATCTGTGTTTTAGATTCTATTGATTTTCTCTGATGTTGATGTCAAAAACGACATGCTTTCAGGTTTTATCATTAGTATCTTATTTAGAAGTGACAATCCATACTGTTGCAGTTTCCAATGTTACTTTTTCAAAACGGTCATCACATCAAAGCACAAACATGCCAACATTTATATTCATGACACATACATTATAATCACTCTATGGCTCTTGCTCTAACATGGATTTTTTTGGTTGTTTTTATTTAAATCCTCTTTTATTTAACCCATTCTCGATTCAGCCCAGTTTTTCTTTTGGTCACAATTAGTGTTGAGCGATTACGTTGGCTATCGACATCGGGCGATAGTCGATAGTCAGCCACCATCGATAAGGTTTTTCGATAGTCTTTAGTCGATCATCTCCGATGACCATTAAAGTCTATGGGAGAGCAACAACCCCTTCATTATTACCCCCAAAAAGGCGGGAGAAGCGGAAATTTAACATCCACAACAGTAAAAAGGGATACGTGCTACATCTTGGGCAACAATTAGGTTATAAAACCCACAGAAAAAAAAAAACACACACCATTCACTACCCCTTTTTTGTACCACAGCATGACCCTTAAACCTGCATACCCAAAAAAATTTAAAAAGTCCCAAGGCATTATGATTTGAACCACATCTTACTTGAACTGGCATTGAATACCCTGTCCGGAAACGCAGCATGACCCCCAAACCGCATGACCCCCAGTTTTAAAAAGTCCCGGGAAAAAAAGGATTTTTAAACCACCTTTTAGTTTCACTGGCTTGATATACTTCCTGGGCCACAGCAAGACCCCAAACCTGCATGACCCCAGTTTAAAAGTCCCGGGAAAAAGGAGTCTTTCAACCACCATTTTATTTCACGGGACATTGACTTTTCCCTTTCCGGGGCCACAGCATGACCCCAAACCGCATGCCCCCCAAATTTAAAAAAGTCCCGGGGAAAAAGGAGTCTTTCAACCACCATTTTAGTTTCACTGGACATTGACTATACCTGTCCGGGCCACACCCATGACCCCCCAAACCTCATGACCCGCACATTTAAAAGTGCCGGAAAAAGGAGTCTTTAAACCACCATTTTAGTTTCACCGGGACATTGACTATACCTGTCCGGGGCCCATACATGACCCAGGGCCGGGATTTACATGGGCGGTGAAGCCAGGGGCGTCCCCCATCTTTTAAACGCGGGTTAAAAATGCCCTGATGACGCACAACGAAAACTGTCGTGCTGAAGCAGAGTGCGGAAGGGGAAAGGGTTTTAGAACTCCCCCTTTCCTCAGTACACGGCCCCAATATCTGGGTAGCGCTTCCCCCTCCGTATAGTGTGGACAATTGAGCTTCACTTGGAAATATGGGGGTTAACGCTCCGTCTTTTAGTTCCTCACAGAAAAACCAGCAAAATGAACTGTTGGGAATTGAGAATAAAAATTGCAGAAAGAAATGATCATTATAAAAAAGTTTTTAAAAGGGACCTTTTCTTTTTGGGAGAGGAAAGTGAAGTAGACCCAACTAACGGTGCCCCTGGGCAATTGGGGCCACAACATCATAGGACCCTGCCTGATTCACCCTTGATGAAAGTCAAAGACCACATTATTTGGGGAAAAGTCGGATGCTTTTGCTGTAATAATCCCCCGGGCTGTCAAAGGGTCCGCTCAGATATGACGCGGCTGGGGGCAGGACAACCCCCTCTATGGCGTGGCGAGCGAGCTGGGGCCATTCGTCCTTTTTTGGGTACCCGAAGTCTATTGGGCCCGGAACACATAAAAAAACATCGGGGGGTTAAAAGGCAGATAGTCGTGCCCCCTGATCTTAATGGTTTCGGGGGTGTTGTATTTGGCCTGCATTGCATGCGTTGGTGAAGGTGAAAATAAAGATTCCCAAGGTACCATTAGCTTCTGCCACCTTGCCGCTGCTGCCGCGCTGCCCTACGGCACTTGGCACTCACTGCTGTCACGGCGGCGTTGTTCCACCGTGACATTTGAAGAAGTGAAGCAGACGCAAAGATTTTCCCAGTTGATCAATCACAAGTCTCCATTTCCTGCTTTTTTACTCTCTATTTGGGTGGGTGGAAGGAAAGGCGGGTTTTTTTTGTACCGGGGACCCAGGAGGGGGCCACCCAGTAACTTTTGTTATTTTGATGGCCTTAATGCGGGGAAATTGGAGGAAATGGGCATCCAAGCACTCATGTGAGTGAGGACCCTTGATTTCCCCAACCTTGGTTGGGGGGGCACTACAAACTCATTTTCCCTCTCTGATTTTAAATTCACGCCAACTCTTTCCAAAGGGCAGGGACGTCGGTTTAGGAATACCTCCTCCTCCTTCCCCCGGGCTTCCTCCTCACAGCTTCAACACAGCCCTGATTTGCCTCAATGATGCCCCCTGAGAGCTGAGGTGCCGCCTTGCCTACTCGGGCCCCCTAAAACCACTCCCAAAAGAAGACCGAAAAAAATTGAGAAACTGTCGGGCCTTGGGTTTTGACGGAGAGAAAGGCTCCGTTCTGCATCTGTGTCCTCTCCTCCCCCGTCGCTGGGGGGACCTTGTTTCAAGTGTCCAATTCGTTCAAAACTAAGACACCACAAGTCATGCTGACAAGGGCATCGTCCGCACTGACCATTTTGGTGGCTTCTTAAAAACGGCAAGGATGGTGCGAGCTCTTTCACCTCCTCCACTCCGGGCTCAACACCCCAGGTCCGCACCGGCTTGTCAGGCCATGTGTCATTCGTACGGGAAATGGTTTTGCGCTGCTCCCACAAATCGTGGAGCATGTGGAGGGGGGAATTTCCCAGCGTGTTGCCATGTAAAACAATGAGAGGTTTGGGGGGGAAGGCCCGAGCTGACGCTGCAACGCAGCCGGGGCGGGCGAAGCAGGGGGGCGAACGGCGAATGCGAACCAGCCTCAGCCTTCTTCACGGCAGCCCCGCCCCGGTCTCTTTAGAAATTTCTGGACACAAGGTTAAAAGAAAAATGTGCCGGGCAAGGGATGTGCTCCAGCCTACCGACTTAAGGGCCCCACAATTTCGCCCGTTATCGACACCACCTTGCCGGGCAAAGGGTTTTTGTCACCCAGCCAGCGCCGGTCTCTTGCGGAGACCCTCCACACTCCTCCTATTTGGGGGACGGTCCCAAGGCAATTTAATTTCAACACGGCCTTGTCGGGGCACGGATGCCCCCAGAGGACCTTGGGGGAAAGACCCCTGAACCATCCCTGGGGTTTTTGAAGAGCGTGCGCCGACCCTTTAGAGCCACCGTCACCCCCAGAGACATCCCCCAGCTCACCCATGACTGTCACAGAGATATAGCGGCCTTGGCCGTGCTTACGCCCATGTGTCGGGGGGTGAGAGGGATTTTTCCCCGGACACAGATGCAGACAACGCGCTTGTAATTTTTAAGGGCCCGTGGCGGCCAGGGAGGGGCTGCTTTTTGGCAAAGAAATGCCTGCTCGGGGATCTGGTATTGGGGCAGGCGAGGGCCATGACGTGGGGGAACCCCCCGTGTCCACCAGACGGAAAGGCAAATTTCCAAGGCCAAAAGCCTGGGGAATGCCGACTTCAGGCTTTTGGCTTTGGGGTGGTTTGAGTTTAAAGGTTTTTCGCTCCCAAACCTGGGAAAACAGAAGGCTGGCTGCTAACGGCCCTGTACGGCACGCAGGCGTCAAACGGCGAAGGGGAAGGGGTAGGATGGGTCTCTGGTGGGCTGGTGGTACCGGGCACGGTGGAGGTGAAGCGGGGGCTGACCCTTATCAGGGCTTGGGGACATGGGGAGCTGGGAACGCTTGGTGGGGCGGGGGAGGAGGAGGCGGAGACAGAGGGTGTGACAGTGGGTTTGGGGGCCCGGCGTCGGGTTGGGCCCCCATTTAACTCATGCATTCGTGCATGTGAAGAAATGTTGGTGGTGGTTTAAACCCTTTTTGGTTCTTGCCTTACTTTGCGTTTACGGCAAAGGGGGGCATATGCATCGCTGGGTGAATCAGAGGTGCCAAAGAAGGCCCAGGCTTGAGAGGGCCGGACCTTTTTGACGGGCGATAAGCGAGGGGCGGGGGTTTGCGCTGACCGGGCTGGCGGAATCTATCAGCGGCCTTCTGCGACCGCCCTCCCCTTTTTTTGGGGGGACCCGATTTACACTACCCCATCGTCTTCCTCCTCCCACGATGAAGCGCTCGCAAGCAAATTTTGCGGAAAAAGACCAGATGGATCCCATGTCGTCATCATCATCATCATCAACACAGGGGACTTTGGCGTCCCGACTTCGCATCCAGAAGCTGCGGGGTGCAAGGCAAGGGGCACTGCAAGCGTTCCGACCGCCCCGGGTTTTGCCCATTGACCCCCTTTCCCTTTTCCTCTCTGATGGGGACAGTAACTGGGGGTCAGGAAAAATAAATCATCCTTTGATCTTTAAAAAATCCTTCTGACCCCAACCCCCATTTTTTCACAAAGGGTCTTTCAACAATGGAATTTTCCACATGGTGGGTACACAGTTGACATTTGGGTGCTTCTGTTGGACGGGTGCTTATTGGGGAGGGCGACTTTGTGGCCGTGAGGGAGGACAAGGAGGGAAATGAGATGCAGGTTGCATTAACCATAAGGGCAGATTGCACGATGTTGTTACTTAATTCACAGGGCCCTGCCCACGATGACAGGCCTGGGTTTCCCGAATGATGATCCGCTGGCATGGTGTTGTCGCCAGCAGGGAAAGGGGCACCTTCTCTGTACCTCTACCTCCATGTGCTAACCCCCTTTTGCTCGCTTTCCACCCGCATTTCGCTCCATGTTCAGAAATATAAAAATTTGGGAAAAGGGATGGAAAGTTTTTTTGGAAAGTCTTTATTAAAAAAACGGCAAAAAACACAGCTATTCTCAATCCCTAATCAAAAAAAAAATTTCTGGGTTTAATTTAACTGCAAGGTTTATCAAAAAATCTGGACTGGGCAAAAGTCAAAAAAAAAACTTATCTTTTATTTTTTCGTTTAAAACACGGTATTTTTTTGCACCTTTTTAATTCACCTGTGGTGACTATGAATTGCTGTTTAAGATTTACGTGGATCGCGAATGAACAAAGCGGGTGCGCAAAGTCAAAAAACACGTATCTGTTATGTTTTTGTATAATAAACGGGATTTTTTTGCACCTTTCAAATTACCCTTGGTGACTTAGAATTTTTGTTTTAAAATTAGTGGGAAACTCTCAATGAACAAAGCGGAGCGCAAAAGTAAAAAAAAAACGTAACTGTTTTGTTTTTTTATAATACACGGGATTTTTTGCACCTTTTTAATTCACCTGTGGACTATAGAATTTCGTTTTTTAAAATTTACGTGGAAGCTGCGTCAATGAACAAAGCTGGGAGCGCAAAAGTCAAAAACACGTACTGTTATGTTTTCGATAATACACGTATTTTTTTTTCACCTTTCAAATTTACCTGTGGTGACTATAGAATTGCTGTTTTAAGATTTACGTGGATGCTGCGCAAAACAAAAACTTGGTGCGCAAAAGTCAAAAAAACCTATTTTTTTATTTTTCGTATAAAACACTGTATTTTTTTTCACCTTTAATTCACCTTGGTGACATAGAATTGTGTTTTTAAAAATTATGGATCTGCTCAAGAACAAAGCTGGGGGCGCAAAAGTCAAAAAAAACACGTATTGTTATGTTTTCGTTAATCACGGTATTTTTTTTCACCTTTCAATTCACCTGTGGTGACATAGAATTGCTGTTTTAAGATTTTCGTGCAAGCTGCGTCAAAGCAAAGCTGGGTGCGCAAAATAAAAAAACAATCTGTTATGTTTTCGTATGATAACGGTATTTTTTTGGGAACAAACAACCTGGGACTACAAGAATGCTGGTTGTAAATTTAACTGCAAAGGGGGATAATCAAATAGGGAAGGGGAAAATTTAAAAAGAACACCTATCTGAAAGTATACTGTAATAAAATTTTGGGGTTTTGCACCTAACAAAGAGACCCCGCAGTTTCTAAAATGATGTTACCAAATAAGTTCAGGTTGCCCCAATATCCGGAATATTTCAATAGCAAACTGTTAATAAAAAAGATATTTTCAGTGCAAAGTCTACACTAAGTCTTGGTGAACTTTTTCCCTGTTCTTTATAGATAGACTTGTCTTGTTCGCCCGGCCCCCCCCCCCCCGCTACCCCCCTGACTTTACAGCGTAGATGCTGCTTTAAAAATTTCTAGCTAACTACAAAAATCTTCAAATCTCTAAAACTAAATAAATTGGGGGGGATCACAGCAATATAAGGTTTTCTGTGCAGAATAGCTAATTTCGCTGAGCTGTTTTTACCACAGCAAGCGCACGTCCCATTCCATGAGACGCGAGAGACACTAAGGCTGAACAGGGAAAAGCTGTTCTATGGGAATACGAGGTCATGTGATTTTTCCAGCCAATCGCAACCAAACACATTCCAGTCATGACGTCGCACACACATCTCACCCCGTCATTTGTAATCTGATTTGCTGGCCCCAAAATTACAGGAAGCGCCGAAAATGGCCAATCTTAATAGATGATGCAAGATTTTAACCTTAATTATCGCAGATCTGAAAATTTCATACCATAAAAACCTTGCCGATTTCGAATTTGTCGATAAAAATCGCTCAACACTAGTCACAATGATTTTTTCCTCCCCTTTCAATAGCCATAATTTTTTTTCTGTCTTTTAGTCATATGAGGGCTTGTTTTACTGAGGGGAAATGTGTCTTTTTAAGGTCCCCTTGCCCAAAGCAAAATAAGGTACTCCCAAAACCAGAAAAAAGTGGGGTTAAATGTGAAAAAAAGTATTTGCGCCATTGTTTCGAGGGGTTTGAATTTTTAATCTGACATTAAATCTGTATTCTGCAGTTTGGTACAATTCTAGTGATACTAAATATGCAGTACCTTTTAGAAAATAAAAAACATTCTCTTTTTCTTAACATTCCACCATTTTCAATTTATGGATCTGAGTGAGGGCTCATTTTACGTGGGCTGAAGTATAGTTTTTACTGGTACTATTTTGAGATATATGAAACTTTTTGATCACTTTTTATTCCAACTTTTTAGGGACAAAAAAGAATAGTGTTGGCGTTTGTTTTTGTTTTTCTTTTATGATGTTCAGCATGTGGGGGAAATGATATTATATTTTAATAATAGATTAATAGATTGCAGCAATACTAATTATTTGTAACTTTTATTTATTTTTTATTTGTAAAATGTCAAAAGGTTTTTGTTTTATATTTTTATTTTATCTTGTAAAATAGTTTTATTTCATTTTAACTGCTGTTGTTGTAGTCCACCTAGTGTATTTGGGGACTCACTTGCTTGTACATTCTCCTGCATTATATAAATCAATGCCGAATGATGTACCAAGATGGTGCTTCTATTACTTCCTGCCTATGGTAGGAAGTATTAGGAGCACTAACATGGCAGCCACAGCTATGGAAGCACTAATTAGGCTTCATGCTGCCATGGCAACTACTCAGTGTTAGTGACGGGTGTCAGCTGTAACCAACAGTTGGTACCCACCAACTAAGGACCGGGACCTACCTGTATGTTAAACCCCTTGTATGTTAAAGTTTAGATGCTCTTTATATACTCGCGCGTTTTGTGGTTTGTAGATAGACTGTCCATTGATTTACTATATGAAGTTGGCAATGTAGGCACCTGACTAGAAGGCAGTACAAGAAGTTGGAAAGGGAAGCACCATGTTTGGTCTCCATAGGTGCAAACATTGGGGCAGAATTACTGATCTAAATGCATCAAAAAAATTTCTCAAAGGGGAAAATTTTATGAAGTGATTTATACAAGTATTCTGGCATGCAAAAGTCACACATGTTTGTGCAAACCTCATTTGCTTAAAAGTTTGTGACTTTTTAGCTGTTTTACTCCAAACTTGCCACTTTGAAAAAGGGGTATTGTCTCACTCCACCTGACAGATGTACTAAAAATTACACCAGAGGGTTTTAAATTATGAAAGAAACTGAAAAATGTACCAAATGTATCAAATGGGTTTTCCATTTTTATTTTTAAATAGGATAGTCCTGCCACTTTAGAATAAATCTCAGAGTGTACACTCTTTCATTGTGACCTGAGGAAGCAAACTTTGAATGTTTGCAAAACGCATTATCTTAAAGTTTAATAAATGACACTATTATAGTGGTTATTATACCCAGTGTCTTCCTTGATCTGGTATGAGCGCTATTCTCTAAGTAGATTTTCTCTAGCACTTTAGAATAAAAAAACTTATACTCAACACTCTTCTCAGCTCTGATCCAGTGCTGCGCTGTTGTCACTCCCTGGTGGTCTTCGGTTTTCTTCAAGTCTTCTTTCGAATGGGATGTCACAGAACTGGACAACACCTTTAATCTTTAATATTTTTGGAGCATCATACTCCAGTACTCAAGGATGTAGGATTAAATTTGTAGAAAACGTGGTTCATTCTTTATTGAAGAATTCTTAAAAGCATGATTAAAAACATCCAAACATGCAAGTACACGTTTACGCGTTTCAGGCTAGATCTTCAGCCCTTAATCGTAATCGAATTTTAAGAATTCTTCAATAAAGAGTGAACCATGTTTTCTACAAATTTAACCCTACGTCCTTGAGTGCTGGATTACCTTCGCTTCCAGTTTGCAGAGTGTTCTCATCTCCAGCCAGGATGATCATCCGTGCACCGGACTTGGATTAAGGACAGCTGTATAACCCCGTGATACCCGAGGAGTCCGGTGAGCTGTACTCGTTACCCTTCTTTTCTATCATACTCCAGTACATTTTTCATTAAGACAAGCGTAGTTAATGCCAGTCTTACATAATGTCCCCCAAAATGCACCAAAAAGCCTGTTGCACACGTTGTGCTCCATATTTATTATCTGTTTTATACACTTATTTGTGTGTCACTAGACATAATGGCAGTGTCCCACTGGGATGCCTGGCGCCCACCAGTGGAGTTGAATTTTGGGGCCCACCAGTGGAGTTCAATTTTGGGGCACACCAGTGGAGTTGATTTTTGGAGGACACTAGTGGAGTTAATTCTTGGAGTCCATCTACAGTTTCAGTACATTACTGCACAAACCTCTTGCTTTCTGCCTCTTTCTCTGCCTTTCTTCCTGAAAAACATCCCCAGACCTATTATATTAAGTGGCTTAGCTTGCCCAGGGACCCACTGCTAGTTTTCCTTACTCCCCTGTGGGCCAGACCAAGCCTGCATGGTGGTGATGCTTGGTGGAGTCCTAAGATATGTCACATTTGTTAATGGCATGCACCATTTCTTGCCCAAAATACTGGTTTAAAGTAAACTGTAATCATGTCTAACATGCATCAAGAAGCACTGAATCTATCTCACTGTTTGCCCTACTGTGATGAATTCAGCACATCTTTAGCTTGACTCATCTACTTTTATGCTGTCTACATTTAAGACACTTTTAATAAATCTGCCCCATTGTGTATGCAGTGTGCAGGACGGTGAAGTCAAGTTAATTCCCAAGAGGACTGCTCTTCTAGATATGGAGACATATTTGTTTGTTCTTCTATTTATGATAAATCTAGCTGCCGGCATAATGCAGGGCTCAAGTTGCAGTAGTATTAACTACATCAGATCTGCGTGTTCTACAGCTTCCATGTATGAAAGTTTTTTTTTGCCCTTTTCTGGCATAAAATGCGCCAAAGTGAGCTGTGTGCAATGTTTGGTGCATTGTTCGACAGATCTAACACTTTTTAATGTGCCAAATATGATCGACATAACTAGGCGCATTACTTCTCGAACAGGTAGACCTTTTTTCAATGTGGTCAGCTGAGCCTGAGGAGTCGAAGTGGAGCTAGATTTGCTATTTGGGCAAAAATGTCCAATACTTTTCAACTTCCACCAGTACAATAAAAAGTAATTTATGATAATTATCAAGCTATATAAAGTTAAATTATGTAAATTTAAAACAAATTATCATATATAATTAACTCCTTAACCCCTTAAGCCGAACGCCTGAAAAGTAGTTAATGACCAGAACATTTCTTTAGTTTTGGCCTCCTTGCGTTTAAACAGTTGTAACTTTTTTATTTTTTCAATGACGCAGTTGGATGAGGCCTCGTTTAAATTCGAGACAAGTTGTACTTTATAAGGGAATAGTTTAAGTACACTTATAAATAATTGCAGTATTTTTTTTTTTGACAAAATTTTTTTTCGTTTTTTTTTTTTTTTTTTACACCATTAACATTTCAAACTTAAAACTTGTTAGATTAATTCTAAAGGTTATTAATGGTCGTGTGGATACCAAATATGTGTAGGTTTTTTGTGCGTGTAATTTATTGTACAATTATTTTTTATTAAATATTTATTTTTAATTTATAATTTATTTATTTTTTTTATTCTTTTTTTTTACACTTTTTATGTTTTTTTGTACTTTGTTTTGACTTACATGAAGGGAGAACTGGGTTTAAAATTTTTTTTAATTTTTTTTTTTACACTTAGTAATGTATTAGCATATTCATATATGCTAATACATGCTAATCTGTGTCAGTCTGACACAGGCAGTGATTAGGACAGCACACAGTGCATCCTAATCACTGGCTTCTTACACAGACAACTCTGGGGCCATGCTAGGTCCCCAGAGCTGACTGTGCAGCCGTCCCTGAGCTCTGTCGGGTGACCGGGCGTTCCGATCACCCGACAGAGCAGGGGATCCTTTGATTGCGCTGCGGTAACGCACCGCCGCAATCAAAGGGTTAAAGCATCGGGTTGCGGAGTTTCCTCCGCTCCCCGATGCCTGCAGGAGATGCTCTGGATCGGGGCTGTGTAGTTCAGCCCCGATCCTAGCGCAGCTGCGGCGCTGGGCGCCGCAAACCCGATGTCTGCAGCGATGTCAAAAGACGTCGATGCAGACGAACGACCCCGCACCGGCCGCCGTCAAAAGACGGTGCGCGTCGTTAAGGGGTTAAAGGGGTTTTGCCAGGACCTGCCTTATCCACTAAGAAGCAAATGTAAACAAGCCAAGCTGAGCTAAGAGAGAGAGAGAGAGATACACACAGCCAGAGCACAGAGCCGTGCATAAGAGATCGTGTGAAATGTTCACTCAAATAATCAAACTACAACTAGTGGATTCTGTATACAAAAGACAACACCCTTTCTCCACAGCAGCTTTAAAGCTTCTTCATGTTCTCTGTCATCAGATAAAGCAGGGATCTACACAGATAATCACACTACAACTAGTGGATTCTGTATACAAAAGACAACATATTTCTACCCGTTGCCTTGAAAGCTTCTTCAGCTCCCTTTTATCAGATAAGAAGTGTACTCTGTGCAAGCCCGGCCAGCAGCTCTGGTCAGGTCGTATCTAATAGAAGCTTTTAAGTAACTAAGGGCAGGTAAGGCAGCCTGTAGCTCTCTCAGACTGCAATTTTTGTAATCACATATATTTAGAAAAGTGATTAAATACCCATTTTGGAGGATCCCACGTCAACATTACTTTGTGGCAAAACCCCTTTAAGGACACAACTAGTTTTGACCTTCCTGACAGAGCCCCATTTTTGAAAACTTACATGTGACTATGTAAGAATTTTTGACATTTACCTAAGTCTTGACCTTTTTACCTATCAAGGTGATACAGAGATTGCTTTCTCGTGACACATTGTGCTTTAGGTTAGTAAGAAATTTTGGTCCATACAATCCTTGTTTATTTGTGAAAAATATCAAAGTATCGTGAAGAATTTGCCATTTTCAAACTTCAAAAATTTCTGTGTTACACAGATAGTTATTCCACTGAAAATAGTTTATAACTAGCATCTACCAAATGTTTACTGTAGAATGGCATAATGTTTTTAATTTTTTTTTTTATGACATTAGGAGGCTTAGCAGTATAATGTTGTACCGTGTTAGCCATAGAAAGTAGTAGAAGAGTGAAGAAATTAGGCGATACATTTTAGAGGCTAACTGAGAATATATGATGGCAAACTTTCAAGAGTACTAGCTCTCTTCATCAGACATGATGTTATACAAGAAACTACAAATTCACAGACTTTTTATACACAGAAGACATGGACCTTTAAAGGAACTTAGAATCTATAAAAATAACAAAATCCAATACAAGTAGAGAAGTCATTTACAACAGGTCAAGAAATAAACAATCTAGAAACTTGTGAGGCGTGACTGAGGGATCAGCAATTATTGCTCTTATCTCTTTGCTCTCAGGTCTTGATTTGTGTCCCTCACAGTTCACACTTAGTGGGACATGAAACTGGCATTAATATTTAGTCCATTTTGCAGACTTTGAAATTTTTGTATTAATTTAAATTCCCATTCCTTTCTCTCCCTCTGCGTCTTAAAATGTCCCATTAGAACCACAACCTTAGGAGGCTTAGAAATTTAGGGCCACATTTATGAAAACTGCCTAGGTCTAAAACTCTTTGTTGCCCATAGCAATCAATTAGAGTGCCCCTTTAATTTCATATATTGCTCTAAAAAAAATTAAAGGAGCGCTCTGATTGATTGCTTTGGGCAACAAACAGAGTTTTAGACCTAGAAAGTTCTCATACATGTTGCTGATAGTAGTAATTTTTCACATTTTGAAGAAAAGTTGCAACGTTGATATTTTTAAAGGCCAGTCAAATTCTGATGTGGTTTTGAGGGACCTGTATATTAGATACCACCATAAATAACTCCATCTAGAGGCTACAACCCTTACAGTATTCAAAACAGCATTTAGGAAGTTTATTAACCGATTAGGTGTTTCACAGAAATTAAAGCAAGGTAGAGGTGAAATTTCACTTTTTATGCAGATTTTTAATTTGTATCCATTATTCACTGGAACACGGTAGATGTGACCAGGGAAATTGAACTTAATATTGATTCCTCCAATTCCGTGGTTTTTAGAGATATCCTATATGTGGCCCTAGTGTGCTATTTGGCTCAACCACAATCCTCAGAATAGGAGCACCTACTGGACTTTGAGGTCTGTCTTCATTACGATTTTCATTTAGGCACCATTACAGGTTTGCTAAAACTTATTAAACCCCCCTAAAAAAATTTTATCGTTAGGTTGTGAAAATGAAAAATGTATTTTTTTCCAACACTGTCATTTTAGCTGAAAATATTTCAGTTTTTCAAGGAATCCTGGAAAAAGAACACCCCAAAATGTATTACACAATTTCTTCCAAGTTCAGCAATACCCTTTATGTTGGTGCAAGCTGTTGTTTGGGTGCATGGCAGGGCGTACAAGGGAGGGAGCACTATTTGGCTGTTGGAATGCAGATTTTGATGGGTGCCATGTTGCATTTGCAAAGCCCCCAAAGTAACAGAACAGTTGAAACCTTCCATTGGCCGTTTTTTTTTTTTTGTTTTTTTTATGGCATTCACCATGCTGGTTAAATAATATGACAGATTTATAGTGTAGGGAAGAGACAACATCCAGCAGGTTTTAAAAAAGTAGATATTTATTCCTCCAAAAAACTCCCAAAGATACATGTTGCTGTGTAAGTTTTAACCCCGTGGATTCAGGGGTTGGGGACTGTGCATCCTCGAACTGTGCTGTTGGATTCTGTTTTTGTTGTTTAGAGTTATACGGTAGGTTGTTACGCACCCGACGATATCAAATATGCATATTTTATTTATTTTTGATCTTTTTAAAGGGGAAAAGGGAAGTGTACGTGTTTTTATTTTATTTTTGTGTTTTACTTTCTTTTAACTTTTTTTTACTTTTTCACAGTTTTAATTAACTTTTTCCCATAGGGGACTTGTATCAGTGATCTTCAGATCACTGTTGCAATGGAGATCAGTACATAGCTATGTACTGGTCTCCATGGCGACGATTAGTCACAATGCCTGGGCATGCACATATAACACTGCCAGTATTATGACACACTTTGTGACACGTATTTGCAATGTATTTCAGGATGGATTTCGCGTCGGAAATACATTGCCCATAGTAAGAAGAATAAAATGGATTTGGCATTTAAATAAAGTACTTAATAAACAGACATATCCAAGTGCTCTAACAATGAAATCAATGTCTTAGTAAATTGTATCCAATAACATTAATGTCAAGATATATATTATCTCCTACAAAAAAATTCTCCACTATAAAATGTATTCCAAAGTCCGTGAAAAGTACACTAATTTAACATCAAATAAACCACTGATGATGTTGTCCAGATGTTTTCTTACACATTTTGCATAACAACAATTTAAGATGTATTTGGGCAGCTTTCAACTTTAATACAATTCAGTATATACAACAAAAGGCAGCACAGCACAGGTCTTGCTGGGACCTGTGGTCCGCCAAGCAGGATTTCTTGCGTAATTATTTATTCTTCTTGACAAAACATTTATTGTAGTAGTGTACTGCTTTAAGTGTAGAACTATAGCACATTACGAGAATTCCGCTCTCCACTTCAACTTCTCTGCTCAGATAGACCACATTAAACTAGGTCTGCCTGTCGGAGCTGTAAGGCGCTGTAATGTGCCTCAGTTTGCCGACCCGCAATCATGCATGCCTTGGATTTTTTGAATTTGCCGCGTCCCGCCCCAGAACGCCCACAGCGCGCCCATTGCACGCCCCTTCATGTTAGGCGCATACGAAGAGGCGAAGGTTGCATCTAACAGTGCATCCCTGCGCCCGACAGTGGATTCGGCATGGTGAGGCGCAGTATACGCCGGAAATCAGGCGCAAATCCCAAACATACATGTTGCCCTAAATCTCCGATAGATGCAGCTCCCACATCTGGAACCAGCACCTTTGTTGAGAACAAGCGTAACCACACGTGTCGGTCTATATTCATTTACTCACTGATGGGAAGAACTCAACCCTATTCTTGAGATAGATGTGGGATCCATATTTGCCAGACATGTTTGGCTTATTCTGTAGATATGTTATAAATGTGCGAAATGAAAATACCCTTTTAACAATAAACTAGCTACCTAGAATCCTCTGGTGATGGTGGAATTTATTTCTTGGACTTGCAGTTCTCAGAAAAAGGGAGCTCCAATCGCAAAATATATTAAGAAATGAACCAGATCTTGGTGTTTAAGGAAATGTTCTCACCACAATGATTAGCTTTAAACTTAAAGGTAAATGTAAAAAAAGACTGTCACCAAATACATTACTTTTTAACTTTTTACCTGGTTTAAGTGATATAGGAGATTTCATCTACTACATGCATACAAAAATCTAGGTTACCAACCACCTCTCTCTTCTCCCATTGCTCCAGCAGCCATGTCCATCCATGGTGAGTCACTCAAAGTTGAGTGTTATCTGTAGAACAGAAGCTTGTTTATCTAAGTTACTGATAAGGTTCAACGCTTTAGCACTCTGTGGCCTTGTGCACTACAGTTTACAAACCTCCAGTATTCATCTCACTGACATTTCAACTTTGTTATTCTTCACTTATGTGGAACCACCCACAGCCTAATCAGATAGTGTGAGTCTGAAGCTGACTGTGAAGAGCTACCTCTGTTAAACAGCATGATGTGAACACCCTTTTAAAGATTATTCATTTAAGCCTCAACTCTCGTTGATAGTGTGTATAAAAAGTGATAATAACATTTAACAGTTGCACAACTTTTCCATTTATTTTATACAAGTTTCTATTAATTTTTCGCTTCATTACCTTGTAGTTTTCTTTTAAATATGCCCCCTACTGACTATATAGACAACATCCGTACGTTAGTGATCCTCACATCCATTTGGTTACAAAGAACAAAGATAACCAACTGAGAGATAAATGGTCTGTCACTTTATATATTCCCCAAGCTCCTGGAAACTAACATTCCCTCTGTGTCTCCACGTGTTCTCACTTTGTATCATTATTGCTGTTTTGGTCTCATATCATCTTCTCCCATAGAAATAAATAAAATGGAGACAGCAAGCTCCTGCTTTGCTCATTCCAACGTAGAAAGAAATATGGGTCATTATAAAGCATGAAACTGCCTGTTCTGCAGGACTTATTCACTGTGAAAATTCTAGCTATAATTGTATCTGAAGCTGTAGGTCTGACAAGGATTGGGGTAAATGGAAGGCTTTTATCATGAAATATATGGTAAGCTGTGAGAAGTTTTGTATAGAAGTTGTGTTCTTTTAAGGACAGAGTAGAAAATTCATTAAGACCAGGGTTTCATGTACCCAATTTAATAAGACAGGGCTGGAGTAAGATATGGTAAATTTATTACAATTGGCGCATCTTTTTGTGTCTGTAGTCCTGAAATTTTAATTTACGCCAGCTATGCACAGGGGTAGATTTTAACTATAATTCTCCCTTCTGCTGGAAATGATAACAAAAGTGTCACAGGAGGCCATACGTCTTCTGATACTAAATCACCTTTTTTGCCAGAAGACAGAGAGACCATTTTTTTCATGATATAGAAAAAAAGTAACAACTAATACATGTCAATTCTTTCTAGGAGCTTACACTATGCGCCAGACATACTTACTGTATACAGTCGTGCTCAAAAGTTTACATACAATGGCAGAATTTTTGCTTTCTTGGCCTTGTCTTAGAGAATATGCATGATAACACAAAAACTTTTTTTTACACTAAGGCACAGTTCACACAGCTTATTGCCCCGCCCCTTATTTCGCCCCGCAATTACGCCGTCTTCCGTGCAGCGGGGGCGGGGGGCCAGCCCCATAGACATTCATTATTCACGGTGCGTACACGCCGTAAATAATTGACATGTCACTTTCTCCCCACCAGGCGTATTCGTCGAGCGGGCAGAGGAGACGGAATCCACAGTTCTCTATGAGAACTGTGGATTACCGTAATGACAGGGACGGATTTCAGCCATAGTAAGTGAAAATTCCCGGCCCCGCAGTACGGTTTGAAATCATGCCCAAACAGCCGTGTAAAGGGGCCCCCTTAGGGTTAGTGGTTTTGGGTGAAGCCATTTATTTCAAACTACTGTTTTTTTCTCTTTTTAAATCAAAAACCCAAAAACCCCAAAAGACCCTAAACCAAAAATTCACAAAACCCCAGTTCCTAATACTGTATTTTTGGCCCCCCTCAAAACATCAATGAAAAGCTTAAAAATTTTTTTGTGGAAATTGGGGGATGAGGCCTTTTTTTTTTTCGAGGGTTTAAGGTTCCCATTTTTTTGGGCAAAAAGCCCCCAGTTTCCTTTAAACTCCGGGGCTGTCTTGCATAAAACGGGCGCACTGTAAAACCCCCCAATTTGGCTAAATTGATATTTGGGGTTTCGGGAAAGACTGGATGACCCCCCAAAAACCTTCACTTTGTTCTGCTATAGAAATTGTTTAGGTTGACTTGGCCTTGTTTTTTGGATCGTTCTCATGTTGGAACTTTCCTTTAACGTCCCATGCACAGCTTTCAGGCTAATGATTAAAAATTATCCTCAAAAATTTGTGATAATGTGCGGGCAGTGATTTTCGTTAAACTTTAAACCAATTTTCCTGTCCCTTTTGTAGAAACACACCCCCAAAACATAAAGCTACCCAAACCTCTTGCTTTACTTTAAAGGGAAGGGTGTTCCTTTCATGGGCCTTTTTTGGACCCCTCCCCAAAACCCTTTCTTTAAATGGTTGTGGCCAAAAAAGTGTGAATTTTTGGGGCCCTTGTCTCTAGCTGTTTGGCGAAATTTTTGGCGAGATACTTTGGGGCCCTTTTGGGCACAGAAATTCCCTTTTTCTGGTGTTTTATATCCCAGCCCATTTTTCTTTCAAGCGCCCCTTTTGTGCGCTTAAAAACTTCCACAATGTTTGTTTTCGAGATTTCCTGTTTTTCCCCGATGTTATTTGGGGTTTTTTTCCCCCTTGCTTTTCCCGGAACTTTTTTTCCTGGCCAAAATTTTTTGTTGGTCAAACCTGAACCGGGGTTTTTGGTTTTTAAAACACCCTTTGTTTTTTCCATTTTTTATATCACAGTTTAAACCCAAAGCTGACTGACAAAAAAAAATTTCCGGGGCCCATCTTTTTGTTTTCCCTTTCCTGTTTTATACATTTTCAACTACCTTTTCCCTTAGCCCTTTTGAAAAATTTCTTTTGTTTTTCCCCATGACAAACAATCCAGAAACTCAGGGGCGGGATGAAAATCAAGAGTCTGCCCGGGACCCAAAAAAACTCATTTGTTTTTTATGCACACACATTTGGATTACAAGAAAACAGGGCCACGGGTGGGGAGGGTTACCTTTATTTCCTTTTTTAAACCCCTTTTGGTGACAACTTCTTGCTTTGTTATCGGGCCCAAAATCCCCAGGTTTATGTAAATTTTTGTTCGGGCTTTTGGGTTTTTTTTGGGTTTTTTCATCATGATTTAAAAAAAAAAAAAACACTGTATTTTGACGAAAAAAGAGTGGAAAACAAGTTCCCTCCCGGGGGTATGTAAATTTTTTAGAAACAACTGTATCCCCTTATAAACCGATTTTTTTAAGCACTTTTTTTATGCTAAACCCCCCTTTTTCCCCTCCTTAAACTAAATTTGAGGGTGTGTAAAACTGCGGGACTCACACAAAAAGCAACGCTCCTGTCACTAAAAAGCAGCCACTGACCTTTTCCCACCAGTCATTGGCTGCTGCTATCGCTCTCTACATTCCCCCCTCCCTTCTGCGGGCCCGGGGGGCGCCGTCCTTCTACTTACGCGACGTTTAGCAGGGTACAAAGATACAGAGCTCTGAAGGGTTCACTTCTTACTCATGGTGCATATGGCGAAAGGAGAAAGGGAAAGAGAGCTGAAATTTTATCGAAATTTGTGGGGGGGTTTCAAATTTACACCTCGAAATTACCCCGTGTGAAAAATCCCCAAGTGTAACCCTTAGACTAAACAGTCTTACACTGCTCCACATGTATCATAATGTTGAAAAACTTGCGCTGTTTTAAACTTTAAAACCTTTTTTTAAGTTGGCTTATTTTTATATAAAACTGTAGCAAAATTTTGATGCATCTCTTCTTTTTACACCCCATTTCCATGAAACACTACCCTTTTGAGGCCACACCCCTTTTGTCAAACGAGGTGCAGAAGTCTCTAGAAACCATCTAATACACATGATAAATGTGGTGTAAAACATGTGTGCCAGTATTTTTGGTGCAAATTGTGCCGTAATTCTGGCGTAACTGTCTTGATAAATGTTCCCCATTATATTGTAATTTTGGGATGAAACACTGTTTTATTTGGCATATGAAAAACCCCACGCAGTGAGATAAAGTTCTCAAAAAACTGTTAAAAAGCTTTGAAAAAGTTGAGATAATGTTCTGTGCCCGGGTATGAAAATTGAGTAAAGAAAAAGGGCCCAACCTGTAAGGTGATTATGCCAACTCAAGGGGAGCAGGAGGGTTTTTGGGAAGGGGATCTTAGCTCTCATATATAGGGTTATGATTAGAGATGGGCAAATTTTAAAAAATTCCGGTTTCCCGGCTCACTTCGCCCGGAATTTTCGCCAAAATTCTTTGGGTTCCAAAATTTTTTATTTTCCCGGCACGAAAATCCCCGTTAAAAAACAGTTTTTTTCCAGGCTCCCAGACCCCTCCCGGGTCCCTGTAGGGGGGTTTTTTGCCCCCTTAAATATCGGGGGGCCCTGGGTTTGGTCTTCATAAAAAGTTGTTTTTATAGTTGACAGCACGGGCTCCCGGGCCGCCCCAAAAAATTTCGCTTCACTAAAAAAAGCCCGGGGGCATTTAAAGGGGAAAAAACTGACCAAAAAAAACTAAAACCCCCGGGGAAACGTACCCTTGATAAAAGTCATGGCACAAAAGTTTGGAAAAAAAAAAAACCCGAGAGCTCGGGTTTGGAAAAAATTATTTGACAGGGGGTGGGGAAAGGGGTGACCCGGCCCCCAGCCACCACCAATTTAGGTCCCCCGGGTGGCACAATGACATTCGGGAAAAAGGGGGGCCCAAAACAGTACCGGGCCGCAGAGGGGCACAATGACACGTGTGGAGGTCCCCGGTGGCACCCACCCATGAGGTCAGGCAGTGGAAACAATGAAAAATTCTGGAGCGGGAAAAAAAGGGGGGTTAGGCCAAAAAAAGGGGGGGTTTAAAAATGCCACAGTGGGGGGAAAAGGGCACGGCGGGAGAAACGGGCAGCATTTAAGGTCAGACAGTGGCACAATGAACACGTGGGGGGGCCGGCACCCAGCCACATCAGCGCATGAGGTCAGACAGTGGCACAATGACAAATTCGGAGGTGGCAAAAACGGGAGTAGGCCAGTGTGGGGGGCACGGAAAAAAGCACCCCCGGGGAAAGCGCATGAGGCCCAGACATTTGGCAAAAATGCACAGGGTGGGGGCACGACAGGAGTCCAGCAGCAGCATGGGGTAAGAGAGTGGGCCCCAATGACATTTTGCATGTGGAAAAATAGAAAATTGGCCCACAGAGGGGGCACAATGACTGAAGCGGAGGTCACGGGGGCCAGCAGCATGGGTCGGGAAGGGGCACAATGACAGAGAGTGGAGGTAAAGCAGGACAACAGCCATGAGGCCCAGAGAGTGGCACAATGACATTTGGAGGTGGAAAAAACAGAAACCCGGCCGCAGAGGGGCCCAAAATGACCCCAGTGGGGATGTCACGGAAAACAGAAAACGAAAGAAGCAGCATGAGCACATAGGTGGCACAATGACAGAGTGTTGAGGTGGGGGGCAATACCAGTCCCTGGTAAAGACGGTGGTGGCAGGGGAAAAACCCCTATCAGCAGATGTGTGGCCATCAATTGGGGGGGGGGGCTCATAAGAAAGTGGCTGAGGCAGGTATTTTAAAACCCCAGATGCGCCAAGGCATTGGGTGGGGGAAAACCCCTGGCCGTTCCCACGCCTGATTAAATTTTTGAAAAAGGGTCAGTTTTTCAAACATTTCCCCGGGGACAAGGGGGGTTCCCCTTGGGGAAACCCGAGGGCCCCCGCCGCACTGAAACCCGCTCTGATCCCACACAAACGGGGGGGGCAGGACAGCTTCTCCACTGCAAAACTCGCAAGTTGGGCCAACAACCCATTTTGGCTCCCCGTAGTCCAGGGGGATCTTCAAAACTGGGGGGGCCCAGAGTGCTGTCCAAGTAGGCCAAAACCTTTGGTTAAAGGGAATGTCCTGTCCTGCTGCCCCTGCTCCCTGGTGCCCTCCCCTCCTCACAGGGGGTAAAGGGAAAGTGTTTTCATTAGTGACCCCGGGATTAGGTTACTGTGAGGGAAAGCTGGTAGGCTCCTACCCCCCCCCCTTCCCCAAAGCCCCGGGGGCAGTATTACGTGAGCGCTGGGGCCCCCCCCCGTCAGACCTGTCAGGGGAGGGCCCAAAGCCGCACATAGGCGCAGCCAACGGGATTACGGAGGTTTTTCCCCTATAGTTTTTGAGTTTGTTTTCCCCTCTCAAGATGGGAAAAAGGCTCCCATTTTGGAAACCGGGGGGGGTTAGCGAGGGTCCAAAAAAGGGGGGTGACCCAGAAGCCCATCCCTCTCCGGATGCTGACTATTCGCTGTAAATAGCCAGGCAAAAAAAGAATGCGGGCGGGACATCTGCACAATTGACCCCGGGGGGCCCCCTCCCTTTCCATTTCCACTGTAACTGCCACGGTGCTTGGGAGTCATCGGCTGGGCTTCCCACCCCACCCCCTCCCCCAGCTGTCCTGCCCCTCCTCTTTTGGGTCACCTGGGTAAAAATCCACTCATTTCACCAAAAATTGTTTTGGCTCCACTGTCCCCCCTCCCCCTCCTCCCCCTTTTCAGTCCCCCCCCGGACTCATGGGGGCCACGAGATGTAGTGGGCCACATCCCCAAAGTCCCCTGCCCAGACAAAATTTTTTCGCATCTTTTCCGGGGACATGAAGCATTTGGAATGACGTTATTCATCCCGTTTTCCTGGGGGACTAAACAAATAACGGGCCTCCTCGAATGGCCTCAAAAAAAACGGCAGGTGTCACGCAGGAGCTGCCAGGGCTGAAAACAAAGTTACACAGGGGAGTTTTTTTTTGTTTTTTTTTTCTGCCTGGACATAAAAAAATCGTTAATGGCCTTTCTCTGTTCATACATCGGCCCAACATGTCCCAGGCTGGAATTCCGGGGGGAAACATCGCATATCAGAGCGTGTTGGGGGGGGCCGTTTTTCCCGTGCAACCGAGGGGGGTTTTCCCGGGCCCTTTTACGAATGGATAAAGTGCATGCACATTTCCGGGCCCTTTTTTTCAGAAGGGTTCGGAAGATCGGGGGAAGACTTCGGGAAACCCTTTTTTACAACCGTTTGGAAAACCGTGCGCCATGCAGGGGCAGGGAAACCCTTCCCTCCTGGGTTTGCAGCCGGACACCTTGTTCCCCCATTGTCCGCACCAGGGTTTTCCGTTTTCCCATTTGGCGCGGAGAACCCACACATCGATTTTTTGCTGCATACGCGGAGCAGTTCCTCCCTGTGGATTTTTTTTTCGCCGAGGCAAGCTAGTGTAGAACGCGTGACACCGCTGGGGCCCTACACATGGGGTATGTTGGAGAAAAGTACTTGTGGAGGCGAGATGGTGGTTTGGGGGTGGAGGAGGAGGGGGGCGGACATTTTGGGGCAGGAGCAAACAGTTTTTACAACGTGGGGGAGAAAGGGGGGGTTTTCCCCGTCCAAGTTGTTGGTGTTCCCCGGGCCGGGGGGCACATTCACCCATGGGGGCCCAAAAGGGCAGTACTGGCCCTGACCGTAGTTACAGCTCCAGCGGCCCCCGCGCCGTTGTACCTTGGAAACAAACCGATAAGCCAAGGGCGACCCCCTTTTCCCGGGTTTTACATATTTATGAAGTTGGTAGCCCCCTTTTTGGAAAAAAAAATTACGGCTTGGAACTCTCCATTCCGGGTCGGGACAAGCCATTTTGTTCTTGGGAAAGGGTGCAGAGTCCACCATTTGGAAAGGGGGGGGACTGCAAATGCCAACAACTTGGACAGGAGCACGGTCAGCTGCTGCCCCCTTAGAGGTTTTGGCGCCCAAAAATTTTTGTCTCTTTTCAATCGCCTTCTGAAGATGTGGCGCCCGAGTAGCGAGGAGCAGGAGCATCTGGACCGGGGGGGAGGAAAGTCAAAGAGAAAAAAGCTGCCTTTTGCAAGGGGGGGGGTGGAGCCTTTACTGGCTGAAAAAGGCATGCGTCCCCCCCCCCCTGGCCGTTTTGCTGCTTCAGCGGCAGGAAGGACCACCACAACGAGCCCCGTTTTTTCCCCGGCCACCCGGTTTGGGGACGCTGATGGGGTTGGGCGCAGGGGGGTTGTGCAAAGTTTGCTCCCGGCCACCTTCACCCTTTTTGCCCACAGATTTACTTTTACCCAATTCGGGTTTCCCCGGGGTCTTGGGAAAGAACTGCCACACCGCCGGGGTTGCGATTTTACCGCCAACGCTCCGCACTGAGGGGGCTACTGCCGCCGTTGGCCCCCGTGAGCCCCTGTTTCCGCAAATGTCTTGGCCCCGCGAAGGGGTTTTTCTACCCCGTGGGGCCGCTTGGCTCCGACCTCACACTGCTTTCTAACCCCCCTGAAATCACGGCCAAACCCAACCCACTTGGGCTCGCCGCTGCCTTACGCCAACTGCGCCCTCTTCTCCCCGACGTGATGGGAAACCCTTTCTTCACCCGGGTCCAAGTGCGGGCGGCTTTTCATCCCTCATCTATTTTTGTTTTTAAACGTCACTACTGTCCCCCCAATACCGGCTTTTGGGAAACCCCAGGGGTGACCTTTTCACCACATGACCCCCATGCCCCTCTCCCCCATCTATTTCTTTGCCGGCCCCTGCAAGAAGCTGGGGGTATTGGCCCCCTTTTCCCTTTGCTGCCAAGTAGTGCTGACTGCCCCCCTCAAAATTTTATCCCCCGCTATATATTTTCGGGTGAGCCAACCCACATAGTAATCCCTGGCTGAGGGAAAAATGGATGGGGGGCAGAGGCCGGGGGTGGGACAGGTGGGGGGCCCCCTGACCCGCTCCCGGGCCATGCCAACTAAGGTTGTGTCTGAGGTTTTTCCCCCGGGCTCTTGGCTGGGTTTTCAGATGTCATCTGGGGGAAGAGGGTGACCTAGTCAACCAATCAAGAAAACCCCTTTGGGGGTTTCTGAACAAACAACCCGGGCCCCAGATGACAGCGGCAGTTGTGGGGCCCCACCCAGTGAACCCCGCCCGCGACCGTTTTCCCCTTTTTTGTGTGGCCCGGCCCCTTTCAGAAAAAAAAAAGTTTTTGGGGGCCACTGCCCCTCCAGTTTCAGAGCCGGGCCCCCCCTCCTTTTCTGAATAAATGGTTTTTTTCTAAAATGTTAAAAGACCCCTGTTTGATGAAATTTTCTGTATATGTTAAATAAACCCTGTTTTTGGGCTCCAAATGAACCCAGAAAAAAACAAATTGGGTTTAACCCCTTTGGAAAATAAATTTTCGCTCCACAAATGGCCAGGAAAAATTTACTTGTATGTGCGTTTTCAAAGCACTGTTGTTTTTACTAATGAAAAAGCACAAAAAGGGCTTTAATTTTAAACCCTTTCCCTTTTGAATTATGCTACAAGGGGAAAAAAGTATAAAATTTCGGGTTTAAAAAAAACGGTTTTTTTTTTTGTCAGCAACAAGCAAAAAAACGCTTAAATTTAAAAACCCGGATGTAAATTTTCGCAATAGAATTGAGCCACCACAAATATAACTTTGTAGGTGTTTCAATGTGTTTTTCTTCCCACCCAACAAGGGGGATTTAAAATTTTTAAAATTTAACCTTTTTCTTGTAATTAGGCTACCAAAAAAAAAAATAAATATTTGGCGTGAAAAAGAAGGTTTATTTTTTGTCAGCACAGCAGCAAAAACCAAAAGCTTTAAATTTAAACCCCCCGGAAGGTTTAAAAAACCAATAGAAAATTTAGCCCCCACAACAAATAACTTTTTTTTAGCGTATTACAAAGGCCCTTTTTCTTCGCAACACAAAAAAGAGATAAAATTGGTTAAAATTTCCCTTTGCTTGGGGAATTAGGCACCAAAAAAAAATATATATTTTTTTTTTTTTTTGGCGTTTAAAAAGACGGGTTTAAATTTTTTCAGCACACCAAACAAAAAAACGTTTTAATTTAAACCCCCGGATGTTTAAAATTTCGCAATTTGAATTGAGGCCCCCCCAAATAGTAAAATTTTTTAAACGTGTTTCAATGGCTTTTTTTCTACGCCAAAACAACAAGAGATAAAAATTTTTAATTAACCTTTGCTTGTGTATTAGGCTACCAAAAAAAAAATATATTTTTGGGGTAGAAAAGACGGTTTATTTTTTTTCAGCACACAGCAAAACCCAAGCTTAATTAACCCGGATGTAAAATTTTCGCAAAGAATTGAGCCCCCACAAATAGGAGCTTTGTACGTTTTCAATTTGGGTATTTTTTACCCACACAAAAAAGAGATAAAAATTTTTAAAATTTTAACCCTTTTCTTGTGAAATTGGCTTTTCCAAAAAAAAAATATATATAATTTTGGCCCTTTAAAAAGACGGTTTATTTTTTTTAGACAGCAGCAAAAAACGCTTAATTAACCCCTGGATGAAAAATTTCGCCTATAAATTGAGCCCCCACAAACTAGTAAACTTTGTAGGTGTTTCAATGGTGTATTTTCTTTCTCCACACCAAAAAAAGATAAAAAATTTTAAATTTAACCCCTTTTCTTTGAATTAGGCTACCAAAAAAAAATTTATATAAATTTTGGGGTTGAAAAAGAAAGGGTTTTTTTTTGGGCAGCCCCCAACAAAACAACCTTAATTAACCCCCGGATGTAAAATTGGGGGGCAATAAATTGAGCAACCAAAAATGAAGTGGTATTTGTATTGTAAAAAATGTTTCTTTAAAAGAATACAACAGGAACTGGGGTTAAAATCCCCCTTTTAATTTAAATGTAAAGGGAGCTGCAGTGGAGCCCATGGATTTCAGATCCTACCCCAAAAAAAACAGAAAATAGAACATTCAGAGAACATTTTCTGAGAAAAAGCTGAGACACCCCCCAAAAATTTGCTGTGTTTAAAAACATTTTTCAGAAAACGTATCACCCCCCAAACAGCACCTTCCCGGGCAGTCCCTGAGAAAGGGGTTTTGAGTCCCAGCGGCCCCGCTCGGTCTTTTTTAGTCCGGTGACGTCACAGAAACCCGCCGGTTCCCCTTTATTGGCTTTATCTCGCACATTCATGGGAGGCTAGCCCTTCCCTTTTCCCCAAAATGTTTGCCCCCCTGTAGCGCCCTGTTTCGCTGCCAATTTTTTTAATCAAAAACACACTTCGTTTCAACCCCAAAATTTCCCCAAAGTTCGACTTTTGTTCCGAACCGAAGTTTTTTGAAATTCCCAAAAGAATTTCCCCAATTTGTTAGAATCGATTCCCCCAAACTCTAGGGATGATTTGGAGCGGGGTTTCCAAATAGAAAAATACAGAAAATTGTGACCGGACTCCTTGCTAGACAGTTAGGGCCTGCTAACCCCACATATATACAGCAATTGACAGTTTTTCCAGTTTTTATTGCATTTCACAAAAACAATTTACTAAAATATGCTGCAAAATTTTCCCGGGAAAATTTGGGGGCAGTAAGCAGCTCCTCTCCTCTAAACATATAACCCTAAATTCATAGAGCTCAGCCCCCTATCATATAAATTAATTCACAGAGCTTTTTTCTCCCCCCTTTATATAACCCAAAAAAATTTACAGAGGGCAAGGGTTCCCTCCTCAAACATATAACCCTTTTTATCACAGGCTTTAGCTTTTTCTCCAGAAACATATAACCCCTTATATCACAGAGCTCCGATTCTCTTCCCCCTCATAAAAAACCCTATATATACATAGCCAGCTTCTCTCCCCATATCCTATGACCCCCATATACCACCCGAGCCAGCTTCCCCTCCTCTATAAGTAATCCTATAAATCAGGCCCACTTCTGGGCCTTGTCATAGAACCCTATATTTTCCAAAAGAACCCCAAAATTTTTTTTTGCCATTTGAAATTGTCATGGGTTAGTACATTTTGTGTGCCACATTCTGGCGAGGGCACATTTTATAAATTTTATCAACCTTTTGAATTTGGGGACGATGTCCCCCCAAAGGGAAACGGGTTTCATTTTCAAAAAATGTAGAAGGTTTTGACATTTTGGCAATAGCTGCCCCATCAAAACACTGCACCCTATTGGGGGGATCCATTTTGCCGAAAATCTTGGACCCTTATTTTTAACCATCCATCATTCCTTTGTCTAACAAAAAGACATAAGTTTTTTAAAGTAATTTTTTTGTTCCAAATTCCCGGGTTTTCAGGTTCCCGAGAACCCCCAAAATTTTTGGTGGGGAAAAAGCGTCGGAACTTTTTTTTTTTTATATCTTTTTTCTGAGAAGTTTTTTAAAGGTTAATGTGTATTGCACCTTTTTAGCACATTTTTTAGTTTCCCCTTTTTCCCGTGGTTTGTATAAGTTTTTTTATTTATCCCATTATCAGCCCAAAAGGGAAGTTTTTGGGGCAGCGGTAAAAAGCGGAAAAGTCCAGAAAAGGTAAAAATATTAAAAACAGCACTTTATTCTATTACCTGTAAGACTAAAAGGGGGAAAATAAACCCCAAAAAGCTTTGACCGTCACAAGGTGTTTCAAATTTTTTTTCTCTGAATTTTTAAAATGGGTTTGAAAGGAAAAATTTTTATATGGGGTTTTGAATAAAGTGCTGTTTTTAAAATATAACCCTTTGGCCCTTCCCCCTATATGCTGCCCCCCCAACTTACCTTTTGCTGTTTATACGTTTTTGCTGGGTGGAGCAAGGGGCGTGCGGGGTTTGGACTTAGGCCGTCCTGCATTAAAGGTGTGCTGACTTTTTCTTCTTTTTTCTTGTTTTCCTATTAGTATAAAAATTTTTAGGGGCAGTTAGGGGTTTGGGGAGTTTTTGGGGTCCGGATTGGGGGCCCCTTATAGGGGCGATTTCCCCCCTTTTTTTTTGGTGCTTTAGTTTTTTTAGGGATATTTTTTAGGGTATCAAAATTTTTAGGTTTTTTTTTAATTGGGGTTTTAATATAAAAAGTTATATTTTTTTCTTTACACTAATTTTTTTAAACATTCTTGTATTTTTGGTTTTTTTGGTTTTTCAACATCCCGGGCAGAAATTTTGGCCCCCCAAATTTTGGGAAACCTGTTTCTGGTTTTTTTTCAAGTGTTGCCCCTTTAAAAAATTTTTGAAACATCTTTCCTTGGATCTCTATATATTGTGGTTCCTCCATTATTCCTTTTAGAAATTGATTCCTTAGAAATATTTTACTGAATCTGTCAGCTGTGTATTGTCTATTACGGATTGTTCCTGCAGTGTCTGTCATTGGGCAGTTAGTGCTATGAAAGTCTGTGTGTGCAGGGAAACACCCTTTTGAAAACTGACAGATTCAGTAATACATTCCATAAAGGAATAACAGAGGAACGGCACAACACAGAGTTATAACAGAAGAGATGTTGTAGAATTTTCATTTCCCAGGTAACACAATGGGGCAGATTTATCAAGATGGTTGTGTCAGAATTCTGGTACAATTTGCCCCAAAAATAATGGAGTACACCACATTTACTATGTGTTTTGGACAGTTTTCAGATACTTCGGCACTTTGGCTGACAAAAGGGGTGTGACTTGGATAAAGGGGTATGTTCTTGATGGGAAAGGGCGTGGCTTCACATGTGCCAAAATTAGTGGCATAAAATAAGCCAACTTAAAGATAGTATAAAGCTAGACTAGACAGTTTTAACCTGCGCCATATTTACCAACACTAGGATAAATATGGTGAATTGTAAAACTATCTAGTCTAACTTAGAACTGTCTGAGAGTTAGACACTATTGATAAATCTCTTCCAATATTTACTAAAACAGACATGTCAGGGTATGTAACAGGTCCTCTTTAAGTCTCTGAATATGTAAAGATATGTTCAAATGGCTGATTTGCAGTGCTGAAAATTTTAATGCAGGATCAGCAATGAATCCATGCTTAAAATCCACACCTGTAATTGCAGATTTTGGATTGTGGATTTGATACTGATTTTCAGAGTCAGATTTTTAGTCTCCTATATACTATAATGTAAGGTGAACACTGAAAAGCAATCAACGCCGAGGAAAATAAGCGTTGTGTGCAAAGTGATGCAAGTGTTCCATTAGAAACAATGTGAGGCGGATTGCAGTCAGATATGGACGCTGATTCTGAGGCAGAATAAGTGCTGAATCTGCACCAGAATCAGCATCCAAATCAGCTGTGTGAACATACACTAGGGGCCACATGTATGAAAACTGTCTAGGTCTAAATTTCACTTTGTTGCCCACAGCAAACAATCAGAGCGCCCCTTGCATTCCCTATAGTGCTCTGGAAAAATGAAAGGGGTGCTCTGATTGGTTGCTATGGACAACAAAGTGAGTTTTAGACCTAAACAGTTTTCATACATGTGGCCCTAAGGGTGAGTTCACAAGGCTTATAGCCGGAGTATAAGGGCGTGTACTTCTAATGCGCCCTTGGTCGGCCCCCATTCACTTTCGTATTCACGCCGGGAATAAGTGAGGGTAGATGTGTTTAATAAATTGCTTGCACAGTTATAAAGCTATTTCCACTGCGGAAACACTTAGGCAGACATCTATGAATAAGCCTTCGACATTTTTTCTTAAGTATATTGCCGGTTCAAATATGCACCTGACGACACATTTTAATGCAAAACTGCCATACAAAGTTTGGCGCATGACACAATGCATACGCCAATTTTAATTGTTGTGCACCAAAAATGTTTGCCGCATAACACTTTCATTCATACCATCGTATTATACACTTCTCTATATCTATTTAGAACTGGTGTGTTGGCAACAAGTTACAAAAATGGCACATGCAAATTCATAGATGTCTCCCTAATTTTCAATCAGTAGCTATTTAAACCAGCTTTATATGACAGCATTGAATGTCATTGCCTGGTTAAGTTAGTAATAGGTAACTTTGTTTCTATGATTTCAAAAAAAGGTTTGATAATATATGAATTTTAACATTGTTTGTTTTCCATGAAAATAAAAAAAAGGGCGACATTTGTAGAAGTGTCTTTGGTATGATAAAATCTCACTATATGACAAACAACTTCTTTGGTTTTCATGAATTCACTTTCACCGTTTCACATTTCAGCTTTTCTTATTTTGCAAAATAGATTGTTATTTTTTCAATGCGAGTTCATTTTGAATGCTCTTAATAGCAATGTGTGAAAGGGAGACAATAGAATAAGAGGTGAGTCTACACCTTCACACAGGCAAGTTTACTACACATCATGTAGATGTAGTAGGCAGGCTATTGTCTGAAAGCAGCACATTGCAGAGATGCTAACATGTACCATGGTCATATTATGATGGGGTAATTACATATAATAGTAACTACAGAAAGAACAAGTTATTATTCATTGATGAAAAATAAAAACTAGGAGAAGGGTAAAATCTGCTTGTAATCCACTACATTTACACCTAAATACGTACTTACTCAACTGTGTTTCTGTTAAAAAAACAATATTTGGAATGGGCCAAACATGAGAATAGCGTTAGTGTGTAACCAGCTCTTAATATACAAATGGAATGAAATTCAATATGTAAAGAAAAATCTACTCCTAAAGTTAAGGTAGCTGGAAAGTTACAAAAAGTTAACTTTTTCTTAGACTCAAACAATTGTTTTCCACAGGATACGATGAATAGTAGTTTATTAGAGGCCAAGCATACATTTGGCTAAATTAATTCATAAATGTGTGATTAAAGTTGATGAAAAGAGACACTGTCACCCCAGAGATGGTTTGTGAAATTTGACAACAACTTTGGTTTTTCCTGGCCAGTGACACAGCAAAATCATCTGTAAAGAAGTCGGCTGTGTTTAAAATTTTTGGTTGACAGTCTAATCAAAGATTGGGGCGGAGGTTGTTAAAGAAAGATCTTTCATCCAACAATGTTCTTTCTGGAAAAACAATATACTCAGTAATATTATCCATCACCCGAGGTTATTAAAAATCTGTAACCAATCTAAACAAAAGTGAAAATATGGAAAAAGTGTACATGCTTGTGTGTCTGCAAAATGATCACCCAGCAGACAATCAGTTTATTCTGCCATTAATCTTCTTTTACCTGATAAAGGGAACCTGTCACCATGTAAATGCAGTCCAATCTGCTGGCACCATGTTATAAAGCAGTAGGAGCGGAATAGATCCATATATCATTTTTTTTTTTGTAAAGTTCCAATTTAACTTGCCATTTCTCCATTGGGCAGTCCTACTCAGTGATTGACAGTTATCTCTGTATGCAACACATAGAAAAGACTTTCAGTCACTGAGTATATCCGCCCACTGGACTCCCAGAATGAACAAATGACAAGATATACTCATTGTTTTCCTACAAAATTATCTAAAACCAATCTGCTCAGTTTCCACAGCTCTATAACATGATTGGATGGTGTCTATAACATGGCAGGTTCCCTTTAAGTGTCACTATTACTATGTACAGTATATGTGGCAGCCTGATATCTTTTCTGTCTTCACTGGTAGCAGTTCATCCTCAGGTATAAACTGTTCTACATTTTTGGACTAGCTTATGAAAGTAAAATTCTATAAAAAAAATGTAGACCCGGTACTCAAAAGCTGTCTCTTGTTTTTTTTTAATAATTTTCCTCTTTAAAAATGTATGTTTGTTAATGTAAAAAATACTTAAATGACAGATTAGTTACTGTTAAATAGGTTTTCCCATCTGGCAGTTTCACATAGCCTGCTCGGTTATCTCCAATTTTTTTGGGTTAGGCTGTGGGTGGTTCTACAGCAGTGACTAACATTTCAGCTGTGCTATTCCTAGCTGAGCTTTTTAGAAGGACATTAGTGATGGGGAGTTTTTAACTGCAGGGCACAAGGCTACAGAGCTCTAAAGGGTTAAAGTTTGTCAGTAAGAAAGATATACAAGCTCCTGCTGCTGATAAGACACAGCAGGCCATGAGGTCACCTGCTTGGCCACTGCTAGTGCAGGGAGAGTTGATCAGTAACCTAGGAAACCTAATGTAAACAAGCAGAAAATAAGTACTGTTCTAACTCTGAAATGAAGTAAAACAGAACAGCAATGTATTTGGTAATGGTCATTATATAACTTTGCCTACATATTTAAAGCTAGTCAATGTGATGACAAAATCTGTTTGAGCAGAACCATCAAACAAATGGAAATGGATACTTAAAAATCTATATATTTGCACCCATTTTTTTAAAATAGCAAAAATGGGATATAACAAAAGCTTAAAGGGAATCTGTTGCCAATTTTTTTACATAGTAAATCAAGACCCTGATACATATTCTTCTCTTCTTCGCTGTTTTTATTTTCTGATTCTAGATTTCTCAATTCAGTCATCTATATATGATTGTGGGGACAGAATTCTTGCTTGCATTGCTTTAACAGCAGTCAGAGAGATACTTTACAGTAGCTTCATGGACACAGGAGCCTTAAGACAGATTCAGTCCCATTGACTTCTATAGCAGAGTTTTCTAGGCATTATCTGTGACCTGGGAAGAAGTCACTGTGTAGGAAGGGTGAGAGGGCGAACTGTGACTGTCTCCTTGTGACTGGTGGATCCTGTGTTATCTATACACATTAGTGTCTCCTTTCAGTTTGACCCTGCTTGTGCTAATAATGAGCAGACTACTGAGAATCTTCCTCTACAGAACAGGAAGTGTCAGACTATTATAGGGCTTAGTGGCCAAAGTGAAAACTGCAGGGCTTAAGAATTATTAAAAAAATATCGAAAGTGATATGGAAAATTTTAAAAAAACTTAACCTAAAATTCCTAAAAAATGTGATTAACATAAATACATGAGTTAAACAATAAGTCATTTTTTGATGACACATTCCCTTTAAGACAAATTAATAAAATATACTGTATAGAGAGAACAAACTCTTAACTATGAGCTAAGTTAATATTATGTTACTATAAGCTGACCTTGCAACTAAGGTTAGCACTAAAGCATGTTTTGTCTCTTTTTAGTCTACAGCATTTGCCAGAAATCTTCTTAATGTATATAGCTAATGTGACAATAGACTATAATTAGCCAAACATATTCCAATTGTGTGTCTTTCAGCTAAAGTCAGTATACGTTGGCCTCAACTCTATTGATAAGTATAGCTGAGGATGCTTGTCAATACAAACGTGTGTACAGTGTACAATTTTTATTTTTCATTAGAGTCAATGACAGATGTGGAACTATATAGGCACGCAGTTACATATGTCTGGGGTATATGTTCAATTGAACTTTTCAAACAGTCCCATCCAATGTACTGTGGTATGAATTTAGTTAATATATTATCACTTATACCGATGTAGCTAAGCGGTGTTTGCCATTTGGTACAGCTTATCATAATATTGTGTATTTTTTTCTGTGTTATATAAATGTAAGATCTGTCTTAGATATGTGTTTTTTCCATAGAAGTTATCCACATTTGTTTGTGAGTCCACAACACATGGTGGAATGATTGTCTAAGAAATATTTAAGCCAGAATTTCAGTGCTTTGGCAACTAAATGCTTTTATTCATGACTTCCCTAGCTGTCCACTGTCATTATGTACAGTATCTGTGGTTATGTTTGACTAGGGTGATTGATGATAAGCCACAATCAATAGAACTGGCCAGAAGCCATGGAAGAGTTAAGAACATGAGTAATTACTCCTAAGAGAGCTCAAGATATGAGCAAGCTTTTGTTGGGAGAAAAAAGGGTCTTTCGACTCTGACTCTATAAATGTTCTTACTTCTATTATGTTTAAATATGTGCAATTATACTGTATGCAGAAAACATAAGGCAAATACTGACTAATGTTTACTGCATATAGTATGTAACTAAGGTGAGTAATATAAAATCTTCAGACACTTACTTTGACAAGCAAAAACAAAAAAGATCTGTCTACTGTTTGGATGTTAGGAGTTAACTCTCCTCATCTAGCTTCATATGCCTCCTGGTGCAGTCCCAGTCTGAGATTGTGTGCAATGAGTGACCAAGGCGAGGTATTAAATCCTCACTGCCTGTGTACACCTCACCTATGATTGCTGGCTAGATTTCCCCTTGCTACCTGCGTTTATTTAGTGTCTTCTGGTTTTGAACTCTTGGACTTTATTGTTTTCTTTTTCTGCTCCACGCATTGGCACCAAGTACTCTCTTACCTTTTGACCCCGGCTAATTTAACTATTCTGGTGTGTTCTTTGTTTTGTCCTGTTTCCCTAGTTCTAGGTTGTGTATCCTTTTGATCTTCCCATTCATGTTTGTTTTCCAACATCTCTCTGGTGGTGCAATCTGGGTCTCCGGTAGCTAAGTCCATCCTGCTTCGGGGTGGGTTCTGGTAAGCACCAAAAGGTAATCTTGGAGAGGGTGTCTGATTGCAGACAGCAGTTTTGAGTGGCCTTTGTTTGTTTTGCCAATCTGTTTTCGGAATAGCTCATCTGGCAATTCCATAACATAGGGCATGTCTGTTTTAGTAAATACAGTTGAAACCAGAAGTTTATCATACACTATATAAAAAGACACAAATGCATGTTTTTCTCACTACCTTACATGAAATCAGAATAAACTTTAACCATTATAGGTCAATTAGAATTACCAAAAATAGTTATATTTGCCAAATGCCAGAATAATGAGAGAACTTTTAAGGCATTTTTATTACTTTCTGCAAAGTCAAAAGTTTACATACACTAGGATTACTGTGCCTGTAAACAATTTGGGACAACCCACATGATGGAAACATCTGATAGGATTATTGGCAATATCTGAGTTAGAGACACACCTGTGGATGTATTTAAAACACACCAGCAACACTCTGATTCTGTGTGTAACATCATGGGAAAATGTAAAGACATCAACCACGATATCAGGAAGAGACTTGTGGACTTGCACAAGTCTGGTTCATCCTTGGATGCAATTTCCAGATACCTGAAGGTGCCTCGTTCGTCTGTACAAGCAATTCTATGCAAGTACAAACAAGATGGGAATGTCCAGCCATCATACCACTCAGGAAGGAGACGGATTCTGTGTTTCAGAGATGAATGTGCTTTGGTCCGACATGTGCATATCAACCCAAGAACAAAAGAAAAGGACCTTGTGAAGATGCTGGTGGAAGCTGGTAAGATTGTGTCACTATCCACAGTGAAACGAGTACTGTATCAACATGGGCTGAAAGGCCACTCTGCCAGGAAGAAGCCATTACTCAAAAAGAAACATATAAAAGCCAGATTAATGTTTGCAAATGCACATAGGAACAAAGACCTACATTTTTGGAGAAATGTCCTGTGGTCTGATGAAACTAAAATTGACCTGTTTGGCCATAATGACCATTGTTACATTTGAAGGAAAAAGGGAGAATCTTGGAAGCCTAAGAACGCCATCCCAACTGTGAAACATGGGGGTGGTAGCATCATGTTGTGGGATTGTTTTGCTGCAGGAGGGACTGGTGCACTTCACAAAATAGAGGGCAACATGAGAAAAGAAGATTATGTGGCAATACTGAAGCAACATCACAAGACTTCCACTAACCAGTATGTTAAAGCTTGGGTGGAAAGGGATCTTCCAAATGGACAATGACCCGAAGCATACTGCCAAACTGGTTACAAAGTGGCTTAAGGATAACCAAGTCAATGTTTTGGACTAGTCATCACAAAGCCGTGATATTTAACCTATTAAAATTTATGGGCAAATTTGAAAAGGCAGGTGCGAGCAAGGTGACCTACAAACACGGCTTAGTTACACCAGTTCTGTCAGGAGGAACGGGCCAAAGTTCCTACCAACTATTGTGAGAAGCTTGTGGAAGGATATCCAAAATGTTTGACCCAAGTCATACAGTTTAAGGGCAATGCTATCAAATACTAATAAAATGTATGTAAACTTTTGACTTTGCAGAAAGTAATAAAAAAGCCTTCAAAAATTCTCTCTCATTATCCTGGCATATGGCAAATATAAATAATCTTGGTAATCCTAATTGACCTAAAATGGGTAACATTTATTCTGATTTAATGTCAGATAGTGAGAAAAACATGCACATGTGTCTTTTTATATAATGTATGTATACTTCTGGTTTCAACTTTACTTTTTTATAAAACAACAACACTAGAGAATATTTTATTAGAACTATGCATGTATCATTCCTCTGCTATTACTTATAGAAAGCTATGAATAAATTGATAACTTGGTGTTGCCAGTTGTAGTTTGTCTTTGACACTGTCCAGTTAGTAATGAAATAGACTGTGTAGTGGCACAACCATGTGACATGGGAATGTTAATGACCAGTTGTCAATACATGCATATATATTTAGGAGGAAAAACATAGTAATGGAACAACTCAGATGATAGAACATATTCCAGGCCTAAATAAAATAGACATATCAGAGAGCAGAAAGGACTAAATAAAAAAAATATATTCTTCAGGAAAAATAAAAGGTAGAAGATTGACAGCTGAAATGGATTTCATGGTCCTTCTAGTTTTACCTTATATAATTTACTTTGTATTTTTATCTTAGGAGAGATACATGTTTATCCCAGGCAGGTTACATTCACTTATTGTTATTTTCCAACAACATCTGCTAGAAGTCTGTTTCAAGCACCTACTAATCTTTAAGTATTATTTTCTGGCATTGCTTTAGATCTCTAACCCTTTGCCCCAGCTAATTTAAGATTATGCACTCAGGATCTTGTACATATTGTAGTTCATTTAGAAAAAAAACCTAAAAAACTCCTTCTGAATTTTTTATATCCTTTTCACTAAAAGTTGAAGTTTGGACATCACTCCTGTGTCAATGAAAGAGTTTAGATGCCCATCAACTAATGCTCCGCACACATAGGGAGGTCAGAACTGTAAGTCAGTGGCTTCTCTTAGGCTGGATTACGGGATACTGAACCTTGCACAGTGCCACAGTGCAGCAAAAACGCTACATGACACCTGTGGCAGCCATAAGTGATTAAGCCTGTCACAACATCATCATTTCAGCAAGAGACAGCAAAGAATATGAGACGAGGTCTTACATGTCCGCTAGCTCTAGAAGTTTAAAGAGGTCAGTGATCAGCTCCACAGTCCCCCTTGCCTGCGCTAGAGCTGAGATGGCCTAGGTACAGGCAAAATGTTCTGAACAAGATATGCAATTGAAAATAGAAAGACAAAGCTGGAAGCAGCAATGGAGAAAATAGTAGTGGGAAGAGAAACTGCAGCTGTTATTGTGGAAGTAGAGGCTTTAGAGGAAGCAGTGAATCCCATGAGTGAAAGACTCGGCAACATTTTTAAACCTGAACACAGAGGTTGTGATAATTCGCTGCTTACTTCAGACTATGTACTGCAACATGCTTAGTCAGGTGACAGCGCACATTTAGGTTCACGAACAGAGTCAATTCCTGCTTATAAGCTCCAGCAAAATCCTGGTATGTAACCTCAGGTAACCAGACCCTCTACATTAAAAAAGACAGCAGTTTTGAAGACTGTCAACCCTCAGTACAACCTGCACCCAAACCAACGAATGCCCACAGTACCGTCATGCCCTTAAGAAGGAACGAATAGATTGTGGCTATCACAGCAAGAACATGTTCAGAAATCACTATAGCCCACCAGATTTTCCACTCACCAACTTCTCTCCAGATACACCTCATTGTGAGTAAGGAATGTCCAATTTCCTCAAATTCTTTGCACAACGTGAGTTAATAACAAGGGCTTTCAAAATTTAATGGCAGAAGGCTATAGTGCATGGTGATCTTTATTCAGTAATACCATCAAAGACCAAGAATTGTCTGTGAGTGAAGAAATTGACCTTCTAGTCAAATGGCTAGGGAATGAGTCAGTAGAACATGCAAAGCGAGTTAGAGATATTAACATTAATTTACCAAAGAAAGTCTTAAATATGATATGGGAAAGACTTGACGAATATTATGGCTCACCAAAAGTGATAGAAAGTGCACTCCTTAAACAGAGGGTTCCAGAAGCTAAGAGGATTAAGTGACCTGCTGATGGAACTTCAAGTTGCCAAAGTTGAAGGAGATTTGTAAGGGCTTTCATTTCTAGACACTGCACAGGGTGTCAACCCAATTGTACAGAAACTACCTTACAGTTTGCAAGAGAAGTTAAGGCTCAAAGTACAAACAAAGATACAACTTCCCATTTCCTTCATTTTCCTTTTTTTCTGGACTTAGTACACCAACAAGCAAAGACATGAAATTATCCTAAATTTGACTTCTCAACCTCTGACACTAGTTATCCAAAATCAAGTAAACTTGCCTTATACCATAACTTGAAAGGCACACCTTTTGCACCTTGTTGTTGAATCCATAAATGGAGAAATATCTCCATCTCTGCCTACCTTGACTGAATGCAACCAGATCCCAGACAATAGAGAGGAGATTAGTACATGTGAGGCAGCATTGCATCATGGACATCTGAAAACCATAGCACATTGTGTTAGACCCAGAAGCTCAGATAATACTTCTCCTTGAAAGCGACATCATAAGAGTTCACAAGGTGAGAAAGCAGATTAGCTGTCACAGTTCACCATAAACTCAGAAGCTTGATTTAGGGTGGGTCATCATAGCTGATGTTTGCCTAGGTAATATTTTAACAAACCAACCACTGTAAACTCGCTTTACACCAACTCATTGGAGAATGGGTATCTATCCCTTTTCCAACCCTGTCCTAACAGATTCTTAGAGAAACCAAGAACCTTCCCTACCATGAAGACAGAGATCATTTAGGGAGCACAGTGTTTCAGAGTTCAAAGGAAGATTATAATATAGCCCCCTTTATTGTAGATGAAGCTGTATACTATTGTTTCCCATGGATATATTCATGTTTGCATTGGCTTGTACAATAGAGTGTTGCTGCATACTTTTACACTACAGTAAGTGTATTATTTCTCCCCAGTTTTACACTATCCTTTCCATTAAAAGTTGAAGTTCAGACATCACTCCTTGTCAATGACTTGCTTGGAAAGAGTTTAGCTGCCTGTCAACTTATGCTCCACACCCGTAAGGAGGACAGAATAGTCATCATCATCATCCCTGTCAGCACTGCCAGTCAATGTCACCCCAATAAGTCATAATTGTCATCATCATAATCATTCCGGTCATCACCATCAGTCAGTGTCACCCCAATAAGTCATAAATGTCATCATCCCTGTTAGCGCCATCAGTCAGTGTCACCCCAATAAGTTATAATAGTCATTATTATCCTCCCTGTCAATGCCGGCAGTCATCCTGCAGTTTGCATACACTGTGCTGTGCTACGGTGTTATCCTTTTTTTCTGCAAAAAAAAAATAAAGTGAAAAAAATTAAAAAGTTCATTTGTAACAAGTTATAAAATGTCACAACAGCGTTATAGCACTGAGGAGGCACTTACAATTTTGTAGCCAAAGTGTGTCTCCCAGCGAAACGCTTGTTGGGGTCACACAGGGGTCTAGTGGTCACTTCTTTTCTTGATCCACTGGATACATCTTGGTTAAGTATTAATTATACCATCGGATATACATATTGATATTGGTTTTGTACTTTTGTAGATTTTTTACAGTATATTCTCCAGTGTTTGTTTCTTCATTTTTGTGACCCTAGACCCTTGTGCTCGTGTTTTTCTGGGTGCAGTGTAGTATGTTGGACTTCGATTTTTTGTTTCATTATTTTTTGTTTATTATTTGTTTTTTACTCATGTGAAATAAATTAATTTTTTATTTTTTTGTGTTGGGTCTAATTTTTTGGTTGTTGTAATAAGTTTTTGGTTGTCCAATATGTCGATAATTATTTGCATAGTCCCGGATAATATATATCTTTAGGGTATTTTGTTTGACGTGTCACAAATAGCATGATATAATTATTTTGCCATATGGTATTACTGTAGTTGGAAGAAACTCCATACTATAAAAAAAAAACTCATGGCCTAATACAATATAATCTGCGACAGATCTGTGGGGTCAAAATACTTACTACACCCCTAGATCTATTCCTTGAGGAGTGTAGTTTCCCAAATCAGGTATTTTTAGGGATGTTTTTCTAAGTATTAGCACCTTTAAGGTGTGCACAAACCTGGAACGGTACTTAAAAAATTACCTCAAAATACATTGGATTCTCCGTCAATTTGGGTTCAAATAGTGTACTAGGGCCATATATGGGATATCTCTAAAACCAGCAGAATCAGAGAAATGAATATTGAGTTGTATTTCTCTGTTAACATCTACTGGATAAGAACTGTAAATCTGCAAAAAAAAATGGAAGATTGAATTTATCTCTTTTTTTTTATTCCTGTGGAACCTAAAGGGTTAGCAAACTTCCTAAATACTGTTTTAACCCCTTAAGCCGAACGCCTGAAAAGTAGTTAATGACCAGAATTTTTTTTTCATTTTTGCCTCCTTGAATTTCAACAGTTGTAACTTTTTTATTTTTTCAATGACGCAGTTGGATGAGGCCTCTTTTTATTCGAGACAAGTTGTACTTTATGGGGGATTAGTTTAAGTTCACTTATAAATAATTGCAGAATTTTTTTTATTTTTTTTTTAATTTTTTTGTTTTGTTTTTTACACCATTTACATTTCACACTTAATAATTTGTTAGATTAATTCTACATTATTACGGTCATGTGGATACCTAATATGTGTGGGTTTTTTGTGTGTGTAGTATGCCAATTATTTTTTTATTAAATTTATTTTATATTTATTATTTATTTTTTGTATTTTTTTTTACACTTTTTATGTTTTTTCCTTTTTTTTTTAATCCCATAAAGGGGAGAACTGTTTTACTTTTTTTTTTTTTTTACACTTAGTAATGTATTAGCATATTCCCTATATTGCTAATACATTATAAATCTGTGTCAGTCTGACACAGGCAGCAGTCAGGGCAGCACACAGTCCCTGCCCTGGTCCTGGCTTCTACCAGACAGCCCTGGGGGCACTCTAGGTCCCCAGGCATTTACTGTGCAGCCGTTCCCGGTCTGTTGGGTCAACCGGCATATCGATCACCGCCAGAGCAGGGAAACCCATTGATTTTCGCTGCGGACGAACTCTGGGCAATAAAGGGTTTAAAGCATCGGGGAGCGGAGGTTTCCCCTGCTTCCTGATGCCGCGAAAAAAAGGATAAAAAAAAAAGTGGGAATCGGGGCGTTATTACAGCCCCGTTCTCAGCGCTGCTGAGGCACCGGACGCCGCAAACTCCAATGTCTGCAGCGACGTCAAAAGACGGTGGGCGGTCATTAAGGAGTTAAATACTTTAGGATGTGCAGCTTCTAAGCTTGGGTGATTTATGGGATTGTCTAACATACAGGTCCCTCAAAGTCTCATCAGAACTGAACTGTCCCTAAAAAAGATCCATTTTGGACACTTTCTTGAAAACTGGAAAAATTGCTGCTAAATTTATAGGCCTTCTAATGTTCTTTAATAATTAAATGATGTTTAACAAATTATGCCTACATAAAGTAGACATGGTTAATGTTACTCTTTAGCTATTTTGTGGAGTACATTTACGGTATCTGTTTTAAAATCAGAGACATTAATACTTCAAACATTGCAAATTTTTCAGAATTTTCCGGTAAATTTCAGATTTTATTATAAATAAATATTAAGCTACCAGCCAACATTTATTGCTAACATAAAGTACAATATGCCCAGAAAAAACATTTTCAGATTCACTTCGATAAGTAAAAGCAATCTGGAATTATTTCCAAAGAAAGTGACACATGTCAGATTTAAAAATGGGACTGTCTAAGAGCAAAAGCGGCCAATGAAAGGGTAATGCTGTACACACCTTGCCTCAAATTTACTTCCATCTCATACATACTAATCTCACACTGTAAATCATACGATGGCAGACTTTGGCACAGTAAGTCAGACTCAAGAAAAGGAAATCAAAATCAAAGAATGAAAAAAAAAAACAGGATTCTGTTTGAAAACAAATGTTTGGCAATTGGGTTATCCATTTCATTTCTGGATGGTGGTAGAATACTAAACGGTTAATATGTATTTCATTATGTTTTAATATTTTGATAAATACACTAATATAATAAAAAGAAGCCACAAATGTACTTGAGAAAAAAAAACATGTTACAGAGATCACAGTCCTAAGAAAAAAAAGCATGGGTTTGTATACTTTGTTTTAGTTTACAAAATCCAGTAAAACATAGTGTGGACAAAGCAGTTAAATAGAAAGTAATCAGATAGTCATGTATTAATTAAAGAAACATTAAGGATTGCATGCAGTACAATGGGTTGCAAAAGTATTCATACCCTTTGCACTGTTCCTCATTTTAAAATATTACAGCCACAAATTTAAATGTATCTCATTGATATTTTGTGTGATATTGCAACACAAAATAACAAGTTCAGTATATATAAAGTGTAAAGAAAATGATACATCCTTATCCAAATTTTTGTAAAATAAAAAACTGAAAGGTATGGCGTGCGTATATATTCAGCCCCATGTACTCTGATACCTCTAAATAAGATCCAGTGTGACCAATTGCCTTTAGAAGTCACCTAATTAGTAAATAGAGTACATCTGTATGTAATTTATTCTCAGTATAACTACAGCTGTTTTGTGAAGGCCTCAAAGGTTTGTTAGAGAACATTAGTGAACAAACAGCATCATAAAAACCAAGGAACACACTAGACAGCTTAGGGATAAAGTTGTGGAAACGTGTATTGCACAGTTTTAAAAAACCATAGCCCAAGCTCTTAATATCTCATGGAACACTTTTCCATCTATCATCCATAAATGAAAGGAGAATGGTACAACTGCTAACCTACCAAGACATGGCTGTCCACCTAAACTGAAAGCCTAGACAAGGAGAGGTCTAATTAGAGAAGCAGCCATGAGGCTCACAATCACTCTAGAGGAGCTGCAGAGATCCACAGTTCAAGTGGGAGAATCTTTCCACAGGATGACTATTAGTCATGTACTCCATAAATCTTTCCTTTATGGAAGATTGGCAAGGAGAAAGGCCTTGTTGAAAGCAAGCCATAAGAAGTCCTGTTTTCAGTTTGCTAAAAACTATATAGGGGACACAGCAAGCATGTGAAAGAGGGTGTTCTGGACATATGAGACCAAAATTGAACTTTTTGGCTTAAATACCAACTGCTATGTGTGGAGGAAAGCCAACACTGCATATGACTCTTACTTAACACACCATCCCCACCATGAAGCATAGTGGTGGCAGCATCCCGTTTAGGGGAGGCTTTGCTTTAGCAGGAACTGGAGATCTTGGCAGAGTTGATGGGAAGATGGATGGAACTAAATACAGGGCAATCTTTGAGGAAAACCTTTTAGAGGCTGCAAAAGACTTGAGACTGGGGCAGTAGGACAATTACTCTATACAAACAGCCAAAGCTACAATGGATTGGTTTAAATCAAAGAATATTCATGTGTTAAAATGGCCTAGGCAAAGTCCAGACCTAAATGCCATTAAAAATCTATGGAATGACTTAAAAAATTGCTGTTCACACATGTTTACCAACCAATCTGACTGAGCTAGAGCTATTTTGAAAAGAATAATGGGCAAAAATTCCAGCCTCTGTATGTGCAAAGCTGATATAGACATACTCCAACAGACTGAAGCTGTCAATGCAGCAAAAGGTATCCCACAAAATACTGACTCAGGGGGCTGAACACATATGCATGACATACTTTTTAGTTATTCATTTTCCAAAAGTTGGAAAAGCATTGTCTTTACACTTCACAAATACTTGTGTTGCTCTATAACATAAAATATCAATAAAATACATTTGTTTGTGGCTGTAACGTTTAAAATGAGAAATGGTTCAAGGGGTGTGTATACTTTTGCAACCAACTACCGTGTTTCCCCGATAGTAAGACACCCCCGATAGTAAGACATAGTGGGGAGTTTAGGGAGGTCGACTAATGTAAGACGTACCCCGAAAGTAAGATGTAGTAACTGTACTTTGCGCTCGGGCGCTGCGATGGCCCGGGCGCCGACAGGGACGCTTCAGCTTATATGCGGCTCCTCAGGGAGCGCATATAGCTGAATGCCGAGTATAGCGCACAGTGTCTGGGCGCTGCGCTGTCCCGGACACTGTGCGCGATTCCTTCACCTATATGCGACTCCTCCGGAGCACATATAAGTGAAGGGATACCACTGCGGGGCACAGAGCGAGCGCTCCGTGCTCCGCAGTGGCCTCTGGGCGACCGCAGACTCGCCTGTCCGGAGCTCCCGTCATCACGCTGCGTGCGCGGCCTGATGATGTCTCCCGCCTGTGCCGGCAAGAAGATAGAGCAGAGCCGAGAGCGCGGGAGACAGAACAGCTGGGATCCAGGTAAGTGTTAGTTTGTTTTTTTATTTTGATATTATTGCCTACAGCCTGCCTATACCTGCCTAAAGCTGCCTATACCTGCCTTATACCTGCCCTATACCTGCCTACAGCTGCCTATACCTGCCTTATACCTGCCCTATACCTGCCTACAGATGCCTATACCTGCCTTATACTTGCCCTATACCTGCCTACAGCTGCCTATACCTGCCTACAGCTGCCTATACCTGCCCTATACCTGCCTACAGCCGGCCCTATACCTGCCTACAGCTGCCTATACCTGCCTACAGCTGCCTATACCTGCCCTATACCTGCCTACAGCCGGCCCTATACCCTGCCTACAGCCTGCCCTATACCTGCCTATGGGGCCATATACCTGCCAATATAAGACATACCCCGAAAGTAAGACATAGTGGGACTTTTGGGGGGTAAAAAGAATGTAAGACGCTGTCTTACTTTCGGGGAAACACGGTAGGTATTCATAGCAGGTGGTCCTGGTAACTTAACCGGTGCCTCTGTACTTTTACAGAGTGGGTGAAGGCCAGCTGTTCAATCAGACAGCTAAATTTTGGGTGCCTGATTTACAGAGACTTTGCGCACCCAGGAGAGAAGACAGAAAACTACTCTGGTTTCCTATGCATAGCACCAGTTTTCTTGCTAGCAATGGGCCTTTGTAACACAAGCTCAAGATTTTTTGTTAGATGTACACCTGCTATCAGTACCCTGTCTCAAAAGTCAAAGTCTTGTAAACTGCTGGACTAGAATGACCTGTAGCCAGCAAGGGACCGGGATAGTTAGGCAGGATATTGTGCCTGACTGTAAGGCTAGGTTCACAACTACGCCGTGTGGCTGGGGGCGGGGCGGGAGCGGGGGAGGGAGCAGGGGGCCGGCACCTCGCCGGCCCATAGACTTGCATTACCAGCGTCACGTATACGCCGCTGGTAATTCACATGTCACTTATCTCCCCCCTCGGCGTATTCGCCGAGCAGGGAGAGGAGACGTAATCCATAGTTCTCTATGAGAACTGTGGATTACCGTAGTTACTAGGACGTATTCAGCCCGTAATTTGCGCACTCCGGCGCGTAATTACGGACTGAAATACGTCCAGGTTTAAGCCGTGTGAACATGGCCTAATGAGCTTCAGAAAAGGCTTGCAGAACAAGCTACCATGTTCACCATGAAAACAAGGCTAGGAGAGTATTAATTTTATTAAAAGGAAAATTCTAGTGTAGGGACAAGGCTATTGTAAAGAGTGGAGTGGGACATCATGACTTTGCAGAGCACTATGGAAACATCACTACTGGGGGGGGCACACAAAGAAACCACCCTTGTGGGAGCATTAATGACCTGACCATTATTATCACATGGGGGCACAAATGAGACAGTCCTATGTGGGGTTACTTGGGGGACTTATGGCAAGGAGGTTTAGTGAGGGGGAATCATCACTGTGTGGGAGCACTATTACACTGTGTCACATAAAGAGAGCACCGTACTATAAAAGTGTGTAAGGAAAAAAAGGGCACTATTGCACTGTTACTGTGTGGTAAAGGAAGAAACAGTTACTGTGCGAGGGACACAAAAAGAGCACTATTGCTGTGGGGGAGATTTGTGTAGGGGGTAGGAAATAGGTAGGGAGCAGGCTAGTAAAATGAAAAGATAAAGACATCTAGATAGAGAACTCTGCAGAAACAAGTTGTAGCTGACAGAAGTTATTATAATGGTCTGTGAGAGAGAGATATTTTCTTGTGGTAATTATTTGTGGTCTTGTGTAAAAGTATTATTTTGTTCTTCTATAGTGGTGTTATTTGGAAAGTGTATGACTGATTATTCAGATGTCTATAACCATAGTGCATTAGTGTTTATGAAGAGACAAATTATTTTGATACAGAGCTGATACATGTATAGATACTGGTTTCAATCTAACAGTGCTGATTTTAATTATAATGTGGTTTCCAAGGTTAGTGTACCCTCAAGATAGTGTAGCTAAGCCTATTACCGCATGTGTTGTAAAAGTTGTCCTATAGTTATTCTTGAAGCTTTGAACACCCTAACAATGTCCTTGAAAACCACTCAATGAGTGTTGTGTACAGAAAAAGGACAGCAGCATTACACCTACCTCTATTGGGTCCATGGGTCACTCGACTGATCACTTACTTTTCAGGATCCTAAAACACAAGGGTTAACTGGATCCAACACATTCTTGGCAGTGAAAAACTGTGACAGTAGGAGCCGAGGTCCTAAAAAATAATTAGTAAAGTAGAATTAAAACTAAAACAAAGGCAGCCCCTACTAAAAACAAGCCCTTGTACACATTATAAATAACAAACAATTCAAATCTAAAATCAATATAAAATGTCATGCTACAGCTTTACTAGAATAAAACAGCTTTTCTTTAAAATAAAACTATAAAAACTATATAAAACCTAGATCTAAAAATAGAGGAGAACATGGCATTGGTCACAGAAAAATAACAAATTGTATCAATAGTCCAAAAAATCAATGCCTAACATGTCTGGTCCATAAAAACCAAAATATGCTAGACCCAAACTAGTTGAAATCAGGGAAATTACTGAAAAGGATACAGAGGCTGCAGTCATATCCAGGCTTTGAGGAGGTCTAGAAGGACCTTCTGAAGACACATATGAAAACTCCAGCATTAAATATCATGCATCATAGTTTGATACCCAGTTACATATTTTGTACTCGCACACAAGACCTCAAAGAAATCCATAGTTCCACAAATGAGGAAGGAATAATTCAATGCTACAAATACAAAATCCAAAAATCCTCTAAAAAAATAACCCTTCATGAAATCTGAAAGGGCATTTTTGAAGATTGGACTACGTGACACTTTGAAGATACTTAGCATACAGCACGCAGTATTTCGAAAGTTCATTATATATTCAGTTTCTCTCAAAAGTGAGTACACACCTCACATTTTTGTAAATAATGTCGTATATCTTTTCTTTGGACAACACTAAAGATCTGACACTTTGATGCAATGTAAAGTAATCAATATGCAGCTTGTATAACAGTGTAAATTTGGTGTGCCCTCAACATACTAACTCAACATACAGCCATCAATGTCTAAACCACTGGCAACAAAAGTGAGTACACCCCTAAGTGAAAATGGACAAACTGGGCCCAAAGTGTCAATATGTTGAGTGGCCACCGTTGTTTTCCAGCACTCCCTTAACTCTCTTGGGCATGGAGTTCACTTGAGCTTCACAGATTGCCACTGTAATCCTCTTTCACTCCTCCATTTGAGGATGCTCCACATATGCTCAATATGGTTTAGGTCTGGAGACATGCTTGGACAGTCCAGCACATTTACTCTCATATTCTTTAGCAAGGCAGCGGTCGCCTTGGAGGTGTGTTTGGGGTTGTTATCATGTTGGAATACTGCCCAGAAGCCCAGGTTCCAAAGGTAGGGGATCATGTGCTGCTTCATTATGTTTCAGAACATGTTGGCATTCATGTTTTAGGGCCTAAAACATGTGACAGGTTATCTTTAAATTAGCCTTTCATCACTGAAAGGTGAAACATCACTGTATTAATTATAAAGCAAACTGACAATAACAGTTGTGGAATCCTGAGAAGTTCTTTAAGAAGTCACAATCAATAATATTACTTGATGCACATACAAAAATGGATGTCAGAACCACTTAGATAAATTTTAACATATAAGGATAATTCACAAATTTTAGCTATTTACTAATATTTGGGCAGTCTTAAATACTCAAAACTCCCATTTTAATAAATTGGAGAGTTCTGACCACCTGCAATGTCTCTAAGGCCAGCAATATTTTGGCGTGCATTAAAAGAGGTATGGATGTAATAGGACACGGATGCAATATTGTTGTTATATAAAGCATTGTTTCGGTCTTATTTGGAATACGATGTTCAGTTCTTGACTCCAGGTTATAGAAAGGATGTACTGAAGTTTGAGAAAGTAAAAGACGAGCAACCAAACTAGTAAGGGGAAGCATCTTAGTTATGAGGAGAGGTTAAAAGAATTAAACTTATTTAGTCTTGAGGAAAAGACGGTTGTGGGGAGACATTATTAATTTATATACTGTAAGTATATAAATGGCCCCTATAAAATGTATGGTGAAAATCTATTTAATGTAAAACTGCTTCAATATACAAGGGGCCCTCGCTTTGTGTGGAGAAAAAAAGTTTACACATCCAGAGGAGAAAACCCATCTTTACCATGAGAACTGTGAGTCTGTGGAATAGGCTGCCTGAGGAGCTGGTCACAAGAGGAATAGCTGAGGGCTTCAAGAAAGCCTTAGATAACTACTTACTACTAAATAATATTTATACTTATGCAGAAGTAAAAAATGTTTAGATCCAGTCTGATGACAATTTTGGGATCAGGAATTATTCCTTTAGGGCTGGTTGGTTCTTTCCTTATGGGTTTCAAAGTCTTTATCAGTAGGAGAAACAAAGCTTAAAAATGTTCTTTACACGTTCATCCACATCTTTCCCCACTGTTGGTTGAACTTGATGGACATATATGTTTTCTTCAACTGTACTAACTATGTAAATATGTAACGTTGTAACCTCTCCCTTCTCAACTGAGACTTTTTTGGGCCTGTTCTCTACATACAATACGTGCAGGTGCCAGAGATGGGACCCATACCTATCATACATTTATAGCATATCCTGTGTGAGATGGGAACACCCTCTTAAACCTTAATTTAAATAGCTCATCATTAAGAGTTAATGCTGCCATTTTGAATATATTATATCACTTGCTAGGAAAAGTTGACTTTCCAGGGTCATAACATGTTGTGATACACATGCTAATGGCTTTGGGAGCTCCAGAAGAAATTAGTAATAATTCTGCACTAACAGTCCGATATATTTAAACTATTTATTTTTACATATTTAGTATATCACAAGCATAAATTGAAAGTGGTCATTAGTCTAGTAACCATGCAGAATAATAAATATTCAGTGTCTATAATGTGTATATTAATAATTAATATGAGTTAATAGTATTTCTCATGAGAGTCACTAAAATGATTAAATGACCTGCTCCTTTTCGTTCCTTTCATCTGTAGATAGCCACTTTTAATATTAATGTCACTGAGCATCTCTATCTGTAAACATCGGCTGTAGTTCCTGATGGCCTTTTAACCTCAGAAAGGTATAAAATTTGTAATTTACCCATATTATATACACCGTTGTAATTACATACAAAGCAAGGACATTTTCTAGGCAGCTGCATAAACAAAATGTCTAGCAAGACTTTTCCCAAGCATAGGTTTTTTAGAGGATTGTTTCAAGGATGCTATTCAGTCAATATTTCAGGTAACTGATCTACAGGTATGTAGCTTATTCTAGACAAAATGATCAATGATATTGCTTTTCATTAGTGAAGGTGACTTAAATCATGCCAGCTCATGAACCTTCCACTGAGCCAATATTTCATGTATAGACTGTACATCATAAACCTCTAAAGCTGGAATACTCACATAAAATGATTTCTGTACCATAGTTACATGGACATTATTTACAGAAACAGGTCATGTAAGAATTAATTTATTTCTGTAATACCAAATAGGTAATAAGAAAATGTAAAATAACCCCCCAGCAAGAAACATATAATAAGGCTGTAATGTGGTTAAACCACACTAAGTGGTCTTTGTGCATAAAATATGTATATATTTTCATATTTGTGTATATATATATATATATATATATATATATATATATATATATATATATATATATATATATATATATAAGTATATATATATATATGTATATAAATATTATGGGTATCATTACTTGAGCTCTTGGTGGGCAATAAAGAGTGAAATGTAGAGTTTGAGAGGCTGTACATAGTATGTTTAACAATTGAGCATTCACACTATATAACCTCTGTAAGGTTACTACGTGATTTTGCTGAGCCACTGTTGCAAGCATGGGCACCTTAAAGGGGTCTTCTCACCATAATGTTTCACAGAGCTTGCTCTTCACAGCTAACTTCAGACTCCCACTTCCTGGTTAGGCTGTAGGTGGGTCTATAGCAGTGACTGGCATATCAGCTCTGCTTTTCCTAGCCAAGTCTTTTAGAGGGACACTGCTAACAGCTTGTTGTAGGTAGTAAGTCAGGAGGCTACAGAGCTCTAAAGGGTTAATGTTTGTCAGTAAAATAGATAAATAAGCTGCTATATTATTGATAAGACATAGCAGGGTGTGAGGTCACCAGGTCCGCAAGTGAAACAATGAGATAAGAGAGATGTAGTAGGTAACCGAGGGAAGTTTGTGTAAACAAGCAGGAGATAAGATCTCCTCTAGCTCTCCTCTAAAGGAAGCAAAATCAGTACAGCAATGTATTTGATAATGGTCTTTATTTAATTTTGCCTACATGATTAACCCCCTAAGGACCCTGGACGTATGAGTACGTCCCAGGGTCCATAAGGGGCTTTGCAGGGGGATCGCTCCGCGACCCCCCCGCACAGCCGCCGGGTGTTAACGGCTGGTCTCCTCTAACACCCGGCAGTAACAGCGCGAACGGGCAGCGTCGCCCGCCCGCGCTGTTTAACCCGTCAGACACCACGGCAAAGATGGCCGTGGCGTCTGAATGAATTGAGATCGGTGCCCCTGCGCCGATCTTGAGGGTGTTCGGCACCGTCGCAGCATAGCTGCTGTGATCCAACCTCTGGACATGGCAGCGGGGAGCCTTGGGAAGGCTCCTGTCACTTCCATGTCCTGGTTTGCCCCACTTCCGTCCGCAGACAGGAAGTGGGGAAACCGCCATCTTGGTACAGTCTAATGCATTGCCTATTGACAATCGCACCACCTAGTGGTCAAGCACCATAGGTGGCCTCAATGTTAAAGTTAAAAAAAAAAAAAAAAAAATGTTTTACAGTGCAAAAAAAAAGTATTGAAAGTTAAAATCACCCCCCTTTACCCATTTTACAAATAAAAACAATAAAATAATAAAAAAGTTACACATATTTTGTATCGCCGCGTCCAAAAAAGTCAGATCTATAAAAATATAACATCATTTATCCCGTACGCTGAAAACCGTAGAAGAAAAAAATTCCAAACGCCAAAATTACGTTTTTGGTCATTTTTCGTCACTTAAAAAATGGAATAAAAGTGATCAAAAAAGTTGCATGCATTCCAAACTGCTAGCGATAAAAAGTACACTTCACCCAGCAAAAAATGCCCCCTCACTGTAGTCCGTAGGTGTTAGTACAAAAAAGTTATTGGTCGCATAAACTGGCGCTGCGGCGTAAATTTCAAAAATAGAAAAAGTTTGGAATTTTTTTACGGTACAAAAACATAACGGAAACCCTACATGTTTGATATTGCCGGATGTGTATCAACCTGTAGAATAAAGGTAACATATTGTAGTGACCAAAGATTGAACGCCGTAAAAGCAAAACCCCCGCAAACATGGCGAAAATACGTTTTTTTCACAATTTGTCCCACTTGGAATTTTTTTGCGGTTTCCCAGTATATTCTATAGTACAGTAAATGACACCATTAGAAAGTACATCTTGTTCCGCAAAATAAAAGCCCTCATATGTCTATATAGACGAAAAAATAAAAAAGTAATGGCTCTGGGAAGGCGGAGAGGGAAAAACGAACGTGTCAACAACAAAAAAAACGCCGGGTCCTTAAGGGGTTAACCCCTTACCGACACTGGACGTATGAGTACTACTACGGTACTCACGTACTAATGCCAGTAAGGGGCTTTGTAGCGGGATTGCTGATTGCAAATAACACTTACAGCGTGGGAGTACACCGACATCATCCTGTGCTGTTAACCCATTAGATACCCTTGCAAAGATGGCTGTGGTGTCTAAATCAATGAGAAAAAAATCACGGGCTCCCAATCAGTGAGCCTTGTGAAGGCTTCCATCGCTGCCATGTTTTGGATTTTACTACTTCCAGCCCCAGGCAGGAAGTACTAAGATCGCCATCTTTGTACACCCTACTGCTTTGCATTGCATTGGGCTGTAAAAATGATTGTGCCCCCAAGTGGTGAAGTACCCTATGGGTAAAAAAAAAAATGTTTTAAAGTATAAAAAAAAATTTAAAAAATTAAAAGTTAAAATCAGCCCCCTTTTGCCATTTTACAAATAAAAAAATTAATTAATTAATTAATTTAAAAAAAAGTTACACATATTTGGTATCACTGCATCCAAAAAAGTCCAGTCTGTTAAAATATTAGTCGGCTGTAGACCAGGAACAGACTGCCCTTCTAAACTGGGCCTAAGATAATCACATAAACAAAGTCACAAAGACAGAGACACACAGAGAGAGAAAGAACACAGGGAAGGTACAGAAAGGGTATGTTCACACAGCTTTTATTTACATGTATTTGCGCATGCAATTTGCCGTGTATTGCGCTTTATACGCAGTGAAATGCGCGCTGCAATTACGGTAATTCATAGCTCTAATAGAGAGCTATGAACTACACCTCGTCTCCCGTGGTGTACAATACGATCGTATTGTACGCCCGGGGAGAAAAGTGACTTGTCAATTGCATGTCAATGGGGCTGGCGGCCAGGTGCCGGCCCCCCATGTTTTGGGAGTATACGTTAATTAGCGCGTGCTTCCAAAACAACCGGTGCATTGCGCCGCGTACCATCCGTGCCCCACTAAGCCATGGACACCTACCCAAACACGGGAGAAATACAGCACAGAAAGAGCTAACAGAGAACTGGACACAGAGAGACAGATGTGCTACCAGTCAAGAAAGGCAGTGGGACTACAGGGAAGTCTGGACTATCATGGCTAGGAGATACCTAATTAAGTCTGTAGTGAGGCAACTGGCGGAAAAGAAGTTTAGCTGCATTGGGAGTTAGGGTGAGACCCTTGTCCTGTGAAGAGAAATACAACAGACTTAGGCTGGAAAGAAGTATTAGAGTAGAACATAGAAGAAGCTAAATGTACCTGTTCCTGTAATGTTAATGAAGATATTGTACTGTGTAACTAAAGGATTTGCCATGAGTAAAGCCTGGTAAGACCTCAGAAGCATTGTTTATGTAAATCTTTCTTTCCTTATATTCCTTAGTATAGGTTATCTATTTATTTGTGCCACTAAGACCTGTATATTTTTGGTTATGTTATTTAGTTTTGACAAATAGGTATGGGAAAGGATCATAATATGTCAGGGTAGCAATGCCTTTGCCGACGACAGATTTAGTAGGAATTAATTTTGATTGGTGCCCTTAATGGGGGAGTTTGTGTTCAGGCGCCGTATATATTTACATCTTTTTGAATGGTCTTTGGTGAGTGTTCGTCATCTACCACTAATTTGTCCAAGTAGGTTTATAGTAGGACATTGATTAGAGATGCTATATATGTGCGGTAGTGATTTAAGGCACCGTGGGGTATTCTGGACGGCATCATCGTACATATCTATGTAAGCCGTTACCAGGATACCATGGGGAGACGCGGCGCATGCGTGTTATCCATCTAATAGACTGTGGGATTGACAGCAATCTTGCGTATGCGCAGTTAGTTCCGGGAATTCCCGGACGTGCACAGTATTTGAGCGTGATTAAACATGAGGGGCAGGTATTCCCTGAGCGTCCGGAAGCAGGTAAGAATACGGCTTTTAGACCATCTATTTAAGGTGGTGATCCTGACCAATGTAGTACCCATTCCATCATCTTGGACACAGAGGACCTTTATCAGTTATCTGTGACACGCAAGTATTGGATATCTTTTATAGTGTATGCGGTTATGTATCATTTTTGGTATTTATATACATGGATTTAACTATATTATACCTTTTGCCCTGATGAACCCTTATATTGGATAGAGGGAAACACGTCGGTCGAGGGTAGGTGATTATACTGAGGAGGGGGATTATGTATCAAAAACCCTTTTCCACGTTTTTATGGATTTAAGTAGTTATTGGTTGCTGTCTGGATAAATAGTGAATTAGAGTTATTATTACTATCTATGGTATCTTATTGGTAGGGATGAATAGGGATTGATAGTAAGGGATAGGTTCCAGGTAGGGGCGCCCTTATTGGGGCGAGGACTCTACGTGTCTATTGGTTGGGTTAGGGTTTTTCTAGTTGTTTGGAGGGTCTTATTAGGGTAAGTGTAGTTTTTAAAAGATATTTGAAATAAAAGTTACTTTTTATGTATCTAGTTGCTAAGTGATGTCTATGGGGTGTTTTTTCTTATTTATTTAGTAAGAGTCACTAGCTTTTGTATCTAATGGTTGGTCTGGCCCATTTACCCTTGGACCTTTTTTTGTCTTATATGCATATCTCCCAACTTTTAGAGATTGCAAAGAGGGATACATCAGACCACGCCTCTAACTACACCCATGCATATGACATCACATCAAGACACACCTCTAAACACGTCCAAACACATACACACCAACTTTTTAAACATTCAAAAAGGGACACATTTTCAAGATCACATTGTATCTAATGATGAAATGTCAACCCCTTAAAGGGGTTGTCTCACTGCATTGGTTCATCTCACCTCAGTCCTGTTTTCTTGGTTTTATTTTGAATTCAGGGGCATGTTTACTGGCTACTAATAGGCTGCAGTAGAAGTCAGGTCTGTAGCTATAGCAACCAGTGCTGGCAGCCTATCAGAGAGAACAAACAGGTCTGTAGCAATAGCAACCTGAGGAGCTGATGCAGCCATACAAGAGGGGATATCTAGGAAAAGGTAGGGCACGGTTAATGGACACATAATGCAAAGTGACTTGTTTATGCAAGATCTTTAGCATAAAAAGCAATCCTGGTAGTTTGACATCCCCTTTAACCCCTCCAAAATATAAAATAATGAATCTTCATTTTTCCCTCCTTGCCTTCCAAAAGCCGTAACATTTTTATTTTTCCACTTACATAGACATATGAGGGCCTAAATTTTGCAGTATAAGATGTACTTTCTAATGGTGTCATTCATCGTACCATAGAATATACTGGGAAACCATAAAAAAATCTAAGTGGGGCAAAATGTGAAAAATACTTGTGCCATGTTTGTGGGTGTTTTGCTTTTATGGCTTTCAATCTTTAGTAAAAAATTATGTATTCTCTGTAGTCTACAGGTTGATACGAATCCGACAATACCAAACATGTATGGTTTTCGTTATGTTTTGGTACCGTAAACAAATTCCAAATATTTTCTGAAGTGTACTTTTTATTGCTACCAGTTTGGAATTCGTGTGACTTTTTTATTACATTTATCCCAATTTTTTGGAGACGTGTAATGACCAAAAAAGCACAATTTTGGTGTTTGGAATTTTTTCCTTCTATGGTGTTCAGCATGTGGGATAATTGATGTTATATTTTAATATATACAAAAACAAATATACTACTAAATCGGCTAACCCCACTTCTCAGTTGGATAGTTCTGCAGTCCCATGTAAATGTCCTTAGTAGGCAGTCACACAGCTGTGAACAAGGACAGCGTTAACCTGTTTTACTGCATCACCTGTATATACAAAATTTTCCAATAGAGAAAACGTCCTTTAGTTTACGCTGGTCCATATTTTTCATATATCTTGGAGTTTTATATTTTAATACATCGGACTTGGTGATACCAAATATATGCAACTTTTTTATTTTATTTTTTTATTTGTTAAATGGCAAAAGGGGGGTGATTTGAACTTTTAGGGCAACATGTATGAAGCTCTCCACGTCGGGGCGCACCTTTTCGCCAGATTTCCGGCGAAATTTGCGGCTGATTTATGTCGGCGCCGGGGCGCTCTCATATATAGCATGTAAAGTCCGCCGCACCTCGCCAGTGTGTGGGGCGCAGTGCGGGACTTAGGCGCAGTGCGGCGCTCCGCCTATGATTCGCCGGCCGAGGTAGTGCGCTCATACATAGCATGGAAAGTCTGCCGCGCCTCGCCGGTGTGTGGGGCGCAGTGCGGGACTTGGGCGCAGTGCGGGACTGTGCCTAACATGTATTCCGACTCGAGCGACAGGCTGGAAAACAGCGAGAAATCATTAAACATGTCCGTGCGGAGTATGAATTAAAAAATCGCCTTTATAAAGGCGTCAAACATTCTCTGAAAAAGAGCTGAAACCTACTAAAAAAATACATAAATAAAATCACTTTCCAAAAATCTAGAACGGCGCAACATCGGGAATTTGGATATTGGAAATTGCCGGGAAATACAGTAATTCAAATTCTGTAAGCTCTTCTCATTGGTCGGCAGAAACCGGCCAATCAGAATAGGAGCGACAGTGACCCATTATAACCTATGGAGAAGTATTGACCAATCAAAATCAAAGGCGGGACAGTTCAAAATACAGTAAAAATGCAGAAAAGAGCTGATTGGTTGAGCTAGCGGGGGCTTGGCAATCCTGGCCAATCAGAATAGGAGCGACAGGGACCCATTATAACCTATGGAGAAGTTAGAACCAATCAAAATCAAAGGCGTGACAGTTCAAAATACAGTAAAAATGCAGAAAAGAGCTGATTGGCTGAACTAGCAGGGGTTTGGTTATCCCAGCCAATCAGAGCGCGAGCTACTTGTCCCATTGTAGTCTATGGAGAGATCGGCGCAATGCAATCTTGGCCCTCAGCGCCGTGCGGCATGGAGTATGATAAAAAAAATAATTTTTATTAAGTGTAAAATATTATCTGAAAAAGCTGAAACCTTCTATAAACATAAATCAATTAAATCTCGAACAACGCATTTGTCGCCGAGACCGGCGCTACATCAGGAATTGCAATATAGAGAATTTCCGGGAATACAGTAATTCAAATTGTTTAAGCTCTTCTCATTGGTCGGCATAAACCAACCAATCAGAATAGGAGCGACAGGGACCCATTCTAACCTATGGAGAAATATAGACCAATCAGAATAGGAGCGACAGGGAACCATTAAAACCTATGGACTCAGGATGTCCTATCACTTGAAATGGTAGTACAGCAGGTTAAGCGTTTCCTATCCTTGGACAGGAGGGAGGCGGAAAAACATAAAGAAAGGTTGACCAAAGGATTTTTCAGAAAATGGAGAACTTTTATAGAAAATTTTTTGATGCCGCGGAAATAAAGGAATATGTGATTCCGTTTAGTGAAACAACGTGGTATTTCCTCAGGGATCTGGCAGGTGATTTAGGCCCTCTCAAGGTAACATAAAGTGAGTGGATGAGGTATACGGGTTCTAACAATTGGATGACACCGATGGGGTGTAAGGCTCGTAGGTGTATACGCCATTTGAGGCGATGACTCTATTATGTGATCAACCGGATGCAGCATGGATAGAGGTAGAAAAGACCTTGACTGTAGTGGCAATTGGGGGGGGAGACGGGAATTGGGATAGGGATGGTACGTGTTATTTTTCTACTGTTTTACCTAGGATGAATATTTTTGATATAATGTAACATTACACTTCTTTATTCGATATGTACAATTCCTTTTCAATCTATGTATCGCTTTAAATGTGTCAATAAAAAAATTTTGTTCCTAAAAACCTATGGAGAAATATAGACCAATCAAAATCAAAGGCGGGACAGTTCAATCAGTAAAAAACAGAAAGAATGTGGTTGAGCTAGGGGTTGGCTACCCGGCAATCAGAGCACGAGCTACTTGTCCATTGTAGTCTATGGAGAGATGCTTCGCCCCGTGCGGCATGGAGTATAAAAAAAAAAAAACATTTTTTTAAGTGTAAAAATATTTTTAAAAAAGAGCTGAAATTTATAAACAAAAATCAATCAAATCCCTAACAAGCGTTTGCGCGGCCCGGCGCAACATCGGGAATTTGAAATATAGAGAATTGGGGGGAAAACATAATTCAAATTTTTTAAAGCTCTTTCTTTGGGTCGGCAGAAACCAGCCAATCAGAGTAGGGTGACAGTGGCCTTTCTAACTATGGAGGAGTTTGCCCAAAACAGAATAGGAGCGACGGGCCCCATTATTAACTAGGGAAATATTGCCCCAACATATTAAAAAGGGGGAAAGTTCAAAATACAGAAAAAATGCGAAAAGAGCTGATTGGTTGAGCTAGCGGGGGCTTGGTACCCCGGCCCAAACGGCAAGCTACTTTCTCATAGAGTTCTATGGGGAAAAGAAATGCAGAGCGAGCTCTGTTTGTGATTGGCTAAATTAAAAGAGGCGCGGTTATTTGGCCAATGGGAGAGCGAGCGAAGTCTTATGGGTTTTGTAATGCAATCTGTAATAAAACTGTACATGGCCGAAATCAAATTTATAAGACTACAGAAGTTTACCGATGTGTTATATAAAATTATCAATTAATATGGGGGGAAAGAAAAAAAATATTAATTCAATAAAATCATGTTTATTTCTTTATTTTCGTTACAACCTTTCTATTGATTCCTTGGCTAAAGAAAATAAAGAAATAAAAAATGATTTTTTTTTGAATTTTTTTTTTTTTCTTTACCCCAATATTATTGTTAATTTTATTTACACATCGGTACAACTTCGGGAGTATTATCATTTGATTTCGGCCATGTACAGTTTTATTACAGATTGCATTAGAAAACCCATATGAGCGTCGCTCGCTCTCCATTGGTCCAAATAAACGCGCCTCTTTTAAGTTAGCCAATCCAAACAGAGCTCGCTCTTATTTTTTTTTCCGTTTTGAAAATCTATGAGAAAGTAGCTCGCGCTCTGATTGGCCGGGATAGCCAAGCCCCCGCTAGCTCAACCAATCAGCGATCGTACATGCCTCGGAGTTTTCGAGCGCGCCGGTTTGCCCGGAAGCCTACACCTTTCCACACCACGCCCCTTTCCGCCCCTTTTATGCGGGCGCAGTGAAAAGTGGCGAATGCTGCGTAACATGGCATCCTGGTTTCCTACAGCGGATTGGGGCGAGGAGGCGAGATTACGCCAAAAAAAGGCGAAAAGCCCCGTTAGGAATGTCGCCCTTAATTTTTTTACATTTTTTTTTTTTACACTTTAAAACATTAAAAACATTTTAACTATTAGTCAACCTAATGTGCTTCACCACTAGGGGGCGTGATCATTTATAAAGCCTAATGCATTGTGTAGACAATGCATTTGGGTGTACAAAGATGGTGGAGCAGGAAGCAGTAAAACAGAAAATATGCCAGCTGGAAGCCTTCCATTGCTGGCATGTTCACTGATCAGGAGCCTGCGATTTCGCCATGGGCAGCCCGATCGGAGTGGGGAAAGTGTGCAGCCCCATTTCTCATTGGTATACATGGCGCAACTATTTTGCTGCGGTGTCTAATGGGTTAAATAGCGCTGGATGACACTATAGTCGCTGAGTGTTACACTCGGTGCTACATAGCCCCTTAACACCACCAGGACGTACATATTTCCAGGTAAGTTAAGGTGTTGAGTAAGTTGTTATGTAATACACAGCTCGGAAGCAATCAGATACTTTTTAAAGCAAGATAGTTTATTGCCGCAAATCTATTTCCCAAATGAAAAAGAGGGACATTTATAGAGCTAAGAGGGACAGAGCGACCTGGGTTGAAAATAGGGACTGTCCTTCCAAAATAGGGACACTTGAGAGGTATGCTATATGCACAACACATCTCACTCAACGCCCCAGTGGTAGGCCTCAGCCACCATCACACATCTGTACATCTGTCCTGGTTCAAGTACCACCTACAGGCAGAATCTTACAATATGATATAATCCATACCTGTTACAATGCTCCTTTCTACTAAATGGGTGTTATTTCCATAATTAGGCGTCGTGCACATAACAGTGTGAATTTTTTCTTCTAAGAGGATAGTTGCTGCTGCTGGATCAAAGGGTTATAAGATAAGTGGTTTTAGCGAGTATTCTGAGCGTGCGAGTGTGTCTGTTTTGTTTTAAGTGTCTTTTTGCTTAAGTGTGGGACTTAATATTGGGGGACTTTAGATTTGGGGCTTTTATAAAGGGCAGTTTTATACAGATTTCTCATATTTGTATCTTTTTTTCTTTTTTTTTTTTTTTTTTTTTTGGTAACATCCCCATGAGTTCCATGTTTGACAATGCTGTCCAGTGCACAACCTGTGCAATGTATGCCATCCTTGAGCAACAGTTCGAGGGGGCATACTGCTGTGCAAGATGTGTGCACACTGCACATTTAGAAGCCCGTATCCTGGATCTAAATGAGCAAGTGGCAACATAAGATCCATTGCCAACGTGAAGGCGAGTTTACTGCTCACTGAGCAATCACTCCAGGTGTAGATGCTGAGGAGGGTGTAGCCCTGAAGGGGCAGGTACATGAGGCAGTTTAGCTGGGTAACAGTTAGAAAGAAGGGTAGAGGGAAGAGTGTAGGGGGGCTAGTCCTATCTGGTACACCCAACAATTTGCCGATTGGCGGATGGGGGGAGTCAGTCAGAAAGCATTGCTGGCAAGAACTACCCCTGCTGCTCCAGTAAGATTGGGGAAAAGGGGTAAAGGGAGGCTAGCAGGTGCTAGTGTT
>JAODAL010022161.1:0-65378 GCA_025379985.1 Phyllomedusa bahiana | reverse complement strand
CCCCATTTTTTTATTCCTGTACTTTAGGATTCTCGTACCCCAGTGATTAGTTTACACACCGTACCCCAGAGATTACATTACACATTGGGGTGCAGTGTGTAATGTAATCTCTGAGATAGATTACATCATACTGTCTCAGGTACAGAGATTACATTACACTGTATCCCAGAGATTACATTACTCACTGTACTCCAGATATTACATTACACCATACCCCAGAGATTACATTACACTGTATCACAGAAATTACATTACTGTACCCCAGAGATTACATTACTCACTGTACCCCAGAGATTACATTACATACTGTACCCCAGAGATTACATTACACTGTAACCCATAGATTATATTGCACACTGTACCCCAGATATTACTGCATTATTCATTGCACCCCAGAGATTACATTACACACTGTACAACAGAGATTATATTACACCATACCCCAGAGATTATAACATTACACACTGTATCACAGAGACTACATTAGACAAGGTACCCCAGAAATTGTGTGTGTATATATACATATGTTGAACACAGACACACTACACACTTAGGGTGTTTGCTTGTTGGAAATTCTGCGTTCGCAAACACAGAATTCCAATTAGCTTATGACCCAGACTGCCCAAGGCAGGTTTCTCCCTCCTTTCTATTAGTGCCGTTAGTGAGTAAAACGCCTAAATGACAACACTGATTTTACATAGAGTATAATGTAAATCAGTTTCCTACCGGATTGGACGCCGGTTCTGGGGCAGATCAGCACTGAATCCATCCCAGAATAAGAATTCATATCTTCTGCATGAATGTACCCCTAAGGTATGTTCACACGGCGTATAGTGGGGCGTGCTGTGCGCTCTGTTGTATGCCGGGTGTTTTAGAAGTAGGCGTTGGCCAGTCTGCACTTTTAAAATGCTGCGGGCCGGCCCCAATTCACTTTTATTTTCCCGGGTGTGTAAGTGCAAGGAAGAAATGACATGGCTAGGCACATGGCTGTACATACAGTGTATACACATCTCACATATACAGTGCATATCCTACTCACATGCACACACACACAATGTCTGGCACCCTTGTCCCCTCCTTACCTGTCTCCTGTAGTCTGGTGCAGTTGGCATTCGGAAGAGCTTCTTTTCTTCTCTGATGAGGGCGGAGCAGAGGGGAAGTGGTATACAATGGGAGGGAAAGATACAGCCTCAGATATAGAGCGTGCTGGACTGAGAGCTGCTCTCACTCTGCACTGACACTTGTGGCTACTCTGTCCCCCAAAGATGCACAGAAATATAGGAGGCAAAGGGTTAAAAAGTGGGGGGGACTGTCCCCCACCCAGAGAAAAGTGGGGGGGACCAGTCCCCTCCGTACCCCCCTAAAGTTACACCTATGTCGCTGAGTCACAGACATCCAGCAATTACCTAGCTTTAGAAGCAGAGTACCGTGCGCCTTTTAATATCCTGGCCGGGACACAGTGCGGGGAGGTGGGATGTGTCGGGGCTGTCAGCAGGCAGACAGTGTAGTGTGGAGAGGAGGAGCCCAGGTAGGGCTTCAGCAAGAGGGAAAAGAAGTCCGTGAGTGCTCCTCCTCTCTCATGCATATGCAGAGTCTATTGTTGGGTCTCTGTGACCCAGCAATACAGACTTATCATTATGGGCGGCACCACTGGGGGGCGGAGCTTGAACGGGAGGGGCGTAGCTTGAATGGGAGGGGGTCAGTGTAGAGAAGAGCTCGGTGGGCTACAGAGCAGATGGGCAGCAGGGTTTGGGGCTGCCTGGAGCACATGCAAACTTGCTAGCCTGCCCACTGCCCATCATTACCTGCAGCATGGGTGAAGGAAGAGGACAACAGGAAGCAGTGCCCAGTGGAGCTGCTCTTCTACATTCTGCAGCAAGTCTATGGCCCAGGTACACTAGTGATGTCATTACAAATGAGGCACTGGGTGTTACTTGTCAGGTATGAAGCATCAGGTACTACAAAGCGCCTCGTATCTGAGAAGTACAGGTGAATTCACATGGCGTTTCTGCATACATTTGTGGTATCTGTCAATGTTCTGGGAAACAAGGTGTGTCAGCAGATACCGTAACACAACCACGGTGGCCTTATAGGGGTAAATGGGGAAATGTAAACAGGATAAGTTTTGCTCTATTTGCCAGCGTATACGACTGCGCTATTGTGTGCCATAAAATAAATGTCCAGAACAAAGAGGCAGATGACCGGCACTAGGGGGTTAAATTTCACATTTGCACCGCATTTAGCACATCCATGCTGGATATTCTGATAGACACCTTCAATCTCCTTTCAGATAGGTGGTGCTCAGCCCCCCCCCCACCAAAAAAAAAAAAAGATAAGCACAGTCCAAATATGTATTAGAGAAATAGAAGCGGCACTCACCAATTCCAATAAAAAGTCCTTTATTCAAACGAGCGGCATAAAAATGTCAGCAGGACGGGACAGATAGCTGCTACATGCCAACGATCGTTTGTCAGCGCTTTCTCAAGGCATCGTTTTTATGCCGCTCGTTTAAATAAAGGACTTTTTATTGGAATCGGTGAGTGCCGCTTATATTTCTCTAATACATACATAAAATAAATGTGGTTGTGTTGCGGTATCCACCGACGGATAACATGAGTGTATGTAGAAACACCGTCTGAACCCATCCTAACACCTATTGCCTCACTTAAGAAGTAACACCCTGTGCCTCATACCTGACAATTTCTAAGGCATGAGCCACTAGGTGCTATTTCTGTCTTTGAAAGAAAACGTTTGTGCAGAGAGCTCACCTGTACATTCATTTTATAGCTGTGTGCATGGAGAGTCGATTATCAACAATAGCTGGACTCCCCATTGAGAAGGCAGGGATGGTTTATTACCATTCCTGGCTTCGTAATCACTATGTACAGCATTCAATGTGCACTGTATACACAGACAGGCAGTAAGCCCTTGTCAGCTTCCTGCACCCGGCGCCTTTGGTCACATGACTGCTGGGATTCGGTGACTACCTGAGCTGCTTGGTCTTATCAGACCCACACCAGTTCTGCAGTCAGTGCAGGGGATGCATTTCCCCTGTAACTGGAGCTAATATACTAGCTACAGTTAAAGAGAAAATTACCCAAAAAAAGGAATAAAAATACCCCCTAAACGTCTTTTTCTGATATTATGCGGGGCAAAATATGTAAAAGAAGTCACAAAACACATACAAAATAAAATATTACTAAAAGAAATATTAACAGCCCAAACAGCATCTTTTAGCCCCACCTCCTATGACTCTAAAACTTTATTTCCCCCATATAAATAAATGTCCTTGACTGAAAAGTAACACAATCACAAAACTTACTTTAGCGCCACTTTTGCTGTTAAAAAAAATAAAGGGGTTTTCTCACTTCAGACAATAATGGCATATCATTAGGATACACCATTAATGTCTAGTAGGTCCAGGTCCCAGCCCCAAAACCTCTCCGCTCTGAACAGAGAGCAGGTCAGGACTCTCCCATAGACATTGTAAATAGAGTAAAATTTTAATTTTGCTGAAAATGCAGGAGGAAGGGGCCCAAGCCAACCTCTTGCACCTGGACACATAAGCCCTTAGCTACGCCCCTAGCCTCAGTGCTATTAATATAGAGACGTCTTTCAAACACCTCTATTACGACCACTGGAACAATATGGTAAAAGAAACACACTGATAAAACACAAAAAAATACTTTATTTAAATCAATACTCCTCAAAAACATCTCTCATTGACCATTTTATTAAAAAAAGGATTTCAATGGTGGTCCAACGTATTCCAATAAATCCATCATAGTCCAGCAGGGAAATCTATAGAAAAACCAGAAACACTACAAAAAGCCTGACAGTACTAAACTCCATCTTTGTATCTCTTGCTGTCTGCAACAGATCTTCTGGGGTTCAAGGGAAAGAGTTCAGACCGCACAATATGATTCTGAAGGGTACAAGCCACATCCAGGCGGTTAGTTCCCTGTTTCTCCCTAACCCCCTAGGAGACTGTGCATTTAAGCTATGTCCTGCACCCTAAGATGTTTGTGTGAAAATTCTGCAGGGACAGGTTGTGGCCGGGAGAAGTCATCATGATGTTCTGTGAAAGGGAACAACATCAGAATTCCACCCTTACACATTTTAATTTCTTTGGCTGGAACACCAAGATTTAGGAGGTATTGCTAATACCATTGGATGATTAACTGAATGACACAGGTGTTATTGTGCTGATAATTAGTGGTTTTAACTGATTGGATAATTGTGTAAGTAGGTGTATACCTTTTCATGCACATATGTGGCTCTTTCAAATATCTAATACGCTTAAAAAAGGCTGGTTTATATCCAAAACATTGCAGTATTTTTATGTATGATGTACTGGACTATTAAAATGAAGAACTATGGGCTTTCTGACGTTGGAATGATTTCTTCCATAGATTAACGGCGATATGTCAGAAAAGAGGCGCTTCCATGCCAGTTTTAAGGCAAAATAGCGCTCCCTCCCTTATATACCTTGAAATGTGCCCAAACATAAGGTATTACTGAACTTGGAAGAATTTGCTTAACAAATTTTGGGGTGCTTTGTTGCATGATTCCCTGTGAAAGTGAAATATTTCTAACTTAAACTGCATATTAATGAAAAAAAATGTAATTTTTTTATTTTCACAGCCTATCACTAAAAAAATTTGTGGAACACAGGTGGGAACAATATACTCACTACACTCCTGTATTTATTCCTTAAGGGTTGTAGTTTCCAAAATGGGGTATTTGAGGGGTGCTTATTACTTTTTAGCACTGTAGGAGGTCCGCAAACCTAAAATGGCACCTAAAAAATATCCTGATGAAAATGAGATCCAAATTTCCAGTGGGTGCTCCTCCTATTCTGAGGCTTGTGCTTGAGTCAAATGGCACATATGCAATAGTTCTAAAGATGGCAAAATTAGGGAAATCGATGTTGAGTTGCGATTCCCTGATAATATTCACTGTGTTACAGTGAATAATGAATTACAATTGAAAATCTGAAAAACAAGTGACATTTTATCTCTAGTTTGCTTTCATTTTTGTGTAGCACCTAGAGGGTTAACGAATTTCCTAAATGCTTTTTGAATTTTGAAAATATTCCAAATATCTGTTGCAAATATTCTTGAAAATGTGGAAAATTTCTAAGCCTCCCAATCCCGTAAAACAAATGATAAAAAGTCGATAATAAGACATTTAAAAATGATGCCAACCTACAGTAGAGATATGGTAGATGCTAGTTATAAACTATTTTGTTTGGTATAACTATCTGTCTTGCAAGCAGAAATTTTTTAACTTTGAAAATGTAAAATTTTTCATATTTTTTGCGACACTTTCATATTTTTCACAACTAGATAAGGATTGCATGCACTGAAATGTGTTACTAACTTAAAGCACAATGTGTCATTAGAAAACATTCTCTGAAAAAGATGGATAGGTGAAAGTATCAAAAAGTTATTCTTACATAAAATGTCACGTCAGATTTTTTAAAAATGGGGCTCTGTCAAGGAGGTCAAAACTGCCTACAGTGATAAGGGGTTAAGAGGTGCTGTTAAATGTTTATGGTTGGGAGTGGGGAATATCCAAAAGTTTGCTATGGGGCCCAAGTTTCTCTAGTTATGCCCCTTGATTTAAAACAATAAATTAATTACGGTAGCTTCTTACCACTAAGTTGATCACTTACCAAACCAGACTCCTTAATTAATTTGGACCCCTAACAAAAAACCTATATAAATTCAGCACCAGACTGGGCCCCTAAATTAATTCAGACCTCAGACCACACCAGATTGCTCAGACCAGACCTGCTACATAAATTGTCACCATGCTATAGTCTCTCTCCCACACAGAGCTCCCAATGACTTTAATAATCTATCAATCTATCTATCTATCTATCTATTTATCTATACATCTATCTATACATCTATCTTTACATCTAGTCTCTCTCCCACACAGTGCTCCCAATGACTATCTATTAGTGTTGAGCGATTATTATCGACAAAGTTGAAATCGGCACAGTTTTTATGGTGATCGGATTTTTTAGATCATGCGATAATTTAGGTTAAAATCTGTGCATCATCTATTAAGATTGCGCCTTTTTCGGCGCTTCCTGTAATTTTGGCGGCCAGCAAATCAGATTACAGAAGAGCAGGGTGAGATGTGTGTGCGACGTCATGACTGGGATGTGTTGGTTGCGATTGGCTGGAAAATCACATGACCGTTTTACATAGAACAGTTTTTCCCTGTTCAGCCTCAGTGTCTCTCGCGTCTCAGAGCAGAAGGACGTGCGCTCTGCTTGTGTCCAAAACAGCTCAGCGAAATTATTATATTTCTTCACAGAGAAACCTCTACTATTAGCTGTGATCCTTAAAATTTAGTTAGTTTTAGAGATTTAAAGATTTTATTATAGTTAGGTAGAGAATTTTAAAAGGAGCATCTACTGCTGTAAAGTCACGGGGGGGAGAATGGGGGGGGCCCCCGCGGGCGAACACAGACAAGCTCTATAAAGAATACTGGATAAAGTTCCCCAAAGACTTAGTGTAACATTGCACTGCAATAGCTTATTATTAACAGTTTTCTATTGAAATATTTCCTGGATTTTTGGGCAGCCTGAACTTATAGGATACACATCTTTTCTAGTAACTGCAGGTCTCTTTGTTAGGTGCAAAACTCACTTTTATATCGGTATACATTTCAGATAGTTGTTCATTTCAATTTTGCCCATTCCCACCTTTGTTGATATATCCACTGTACTTAAATTAGAATCCAGCAAGTCAGCAAAAGGTTGATAGGTGCCAAAAATACCTTGTAATATTCCGAATAAAATTTCAGATTCGTGTTTTTTGACTTTGGCTCTCTACAGCTTTGTTCATTGAGGCCCCTTGCACTTAAATGTGAATCCCTGCAATTTTTTTAGTCACCACAGGTGTATTGCTACGTGCCCAACAATACCTTTTATTTTCCGAATACAGTTCAGATACGTGTTTTTTCACTTTGGCGAGGCCAGCTTTGTTGATAGATCTACTTGCAGTTAAATTGAATACAGCAATTTTTGTAGTCACCACAGGTGAATTGATAGGTGCCAAAAAATCCCTTTTTTATTATCCGAATTTACATTACAGATACGTGTTTTTTGCACTTTTGCCCAGTCCAGATTTGTTGATAGAGCCACCTTGCATTTAAAAATTTGAATCCAGCAATTGTGTAGTTCCACAGGTGAATTGATAGGTCCCAAAAAAAATACCTTTTATTATCCGAATACATTACAGATACGTGTTTTTTGACTTTGGTGCACTACGCTTTGTTCATTGAGGCCCTTGCACTTAAATGTGAATACTCCCAAATTTTTTAGTCACCACAGGTGAATTGATAGGTGCCAAAAATACCTTTTATTATCCGATACATTTCAGATACGTGTTTTTTCATTTTGGCCAGGCCAGCTTTGTTGAAGATCTACTTTGCAGTTAAATTTGAATACAGCAATTTTGTAGTCACCACAGGTGAATTGATAGGTGCCAAAAAATAACTTTTATTATCAGAATACTTTACAGATACGTGTTTTTTGCTCTTTTGCTCAGTCCAGATTTGTTGATAGAGCCCCCTTGCAGTTAAATTTGAATCCAGCAATTGTGTAGTTACCACAGGTGAATTGATTAGGTCCCAAAAAATACCTTTTATTATCGAATACATTTCAGTTACGTGTTTTTTCACTTTGGCGCAGGCCAGTTTTGTTGACTTGATAGATCTACTTTGCAGTTTTATTTAAACCCAGAAAATTTTGTTTTGATTTGAGGAATTTGAGAATAGCTGTGATTTCCCGTCTTTTAATAAGGACTTTCCAAAACTCTTCCATACCTTCTAAAAATTTGTATTTTTTTTGACATGGAGCGAAATTCAGGTGGTAAGCAAAGAAAAGAGGGGGGTAGGACATGGAGGTAGAGGTACGAGAGAAGGTGCTCCTTCCAGTGCTGGCGACAACATGCATGCCAGCGGATCATCAGGTTGCGGGAAACCGTCAGGCCTGTCATCGGTGGGTCTGGGCCCTGTGAATCTCAGTAACGAACAGCGTCGCCAATCTGTCCTTCAGTGGTTAATGCAACCTGCATCCAGCAGTCTTACCTCCTCGTCCTCCCAGTCCGGCCACAAATGTCATCATCAGCTTCACCAGTATCCGTCCAACATGAAGCACCCCAAAATGTCAACTCGTTTTAACCCACCACTGTGGATAATCCATTTTCTGAAGACCTCTTTGATGACAAAATCGGTTGGGGTCAGAAGGCATGTTAAAAGATCAAGAGGCCAAAGAGGATGATTTTCTCTGCTCTGACGCCCAGTTATTGATGCCATCAAAGGAGGAGAAGGAAGCCGGTCAATCGGCAAAATCCCGGGCGGTCGGAAAACGCCTTGCAGCCCCTCTTGCTTGTAGCCCGCAGCTCCTGGATTGCAGAATGTCAGGACGAGGAAGTCACCTGTGTTGATGATGATGATGACGACATTGCGGACCCAAACGTGGTCTTTTCAGCAGAATTTGCTTGCGAGCGCTCCATCACTGGACAAGAAGGAAGACGATGGGGTAGTGTCAGTACGGGTTTCCGCCTAAAAAAGGGGGAGGAGGGCGGTCGCAGAAGTTCGCTGATATGTTTTCCGCCAGCCACGGTCAGCGCAAACCCCGCTCCTCGCTTATCGCCGTCAAAAAGGTCCAGGACCTTCAAGCCTGGGCCTTCTTTGACCAAGCCTCTGATTCACCCAGCGATGTCTTTATGCCGCCTTTCCCTTTAAACGCATAAGTAGAGGCAAGAACCTTAGGGGTTAACCCCCCCCAAAACATGTCTAGTCACATGCAGCGAATGCATGAGTTAAAATGGAGGCAACACTTGGCCAAAAAAGGCCAGACCGACGCGGGCCCCCAAAACCACTGTCACACCCTCTGTCTCAGCCTCTCCGCCTCCACCAAGCTTTCCCTCAGCTGCCCATGTCTCCAGAGTCATGATCAGGGATCAGTCTCCGCTTCAGCCTCCACCGTCGCCCGAGTACCCCAGCACCACCAGAGACCATCCTCCCCCTTCTCCTTCGCCAGTTTGGACGACCTGCACGCCGTACAGCGGCCAGTCTAGCAGCCAAGCCTTCTGTCTTCAGGTTTGGGAGAAGAAGAAACACTTTAACCCAAACCATCCAAAGCCAAAAAGCCTAAATGTCGGCATTTCCAGGTTTTTGGGCCTTGAAATGTTGCTTTCCGTCTGGTGGCACAGATGGGTTTCCGCCACGTCATGGCCCTTGCCTGCCCCAATACCAAATGCCGGGCAGGCATTCTTTGCCAGAAAAGGCCGTCCTGCCCTGGCCAGCCACGTGTTCTCTAAAATTTAAAGGCGTTGTCTGCATCTGTGGCGGAAAAGTTCCATTGACCCCGACACATTGGACTAGTAAGCACGGCCAAGGCCGCTATATCTCTGTGAAAAGCTCACTGGGTGAGCGGGTGGATGTCCCTGGGGGTGACGGTGGCTCTCAGGCTCGGCGCACGCTCTTCAAAAACCGCAGGGATGGTCCCAGGGTTCTTTCCCCAAGGTCCTCTGGTGGCATCACGTGCCCAGAGAACCAGGCCGTGTTGAAATTAATCTGTCTTGGAGGACCGTCCACACACAGGTCAGGAGCTGTGGACGGCTCTCCGCAACGAGACCGAGCACTGGCTCGGTGCCAAGAACCTTGTGCCAGGCAAGGTGGTTTGCGATAACGGGCGAAATCTGCTGGCCGCCCTTAAGATCGGTAGGCTGGATCACATCCCTTGCCTGGCACATGTCATGAACCTTGTCGTCCAGAAATTTCTAAAGAGCTACCCGGGTCTGGACTGCCTGCTGAAGAAGGCTCGAAGCTAAGTTCGCACTTCCCCCGTTCGCAACCTGCTTCGCCCCGCCTGGCTGCGTTTGCAGCGTCAGCTCGGCCTCCCGTCAACCACCCTCTTTGTTGACGTGGCAACACGCTGGAATTCCACCCTCCACATGCTCCATCGATTGGGCAGCAGCGCAATGCCATTAAGCAGTACGAAGTGACACATGGCCTGACAAGCAGCGGTGCGGGGCCTCGGGGTGTTGAGCCACCCAGAGTGGAGGCAGGTGAAAGAGCTCTGCTCCATCCTTGCCAGTTTTGAAGTAGCCACCAAATGGTCAGTGGGACAATGCCCTTGTCAGCATGAGCATTGTGGTGATCTTAGTTCTGGAAGATCGTTGGACACTCTAAAAAAAACAGGTCCCGCCAGCGACGGAGGAGGAGACGGACAAGATGCGGACACGGAGCCTTTCTCTCCGTCAAATTCACAAGGCCCGGACAGTTTCACAATTTCATCGGTCTTCATTTTGGCAGTGGTTCGGGGTCCAGAGCTAGTGCAAGGTGGCACATCAGCTCTAAGGGTGCATCATCTCAGACAAGTTAGGGCTGTGTTGAAGCTGTGCCCGGAAAGGGAGCGGAGGAGGAGGGAGGAGGAAGTATTCCTAGACACCGATGTTTTCCGACGTCCCTGCCTTGGTAAAGAGGTTGGCGCAAATTTGAGGCGGAGGAGGAAGATGAGGAAGATCAGTTTGCTAGTGCCTCGAAAACCCGAGGCTTGGGAAATCAAGGCTCCATCTCTCACATGAGTGCTTGGAATGCCCATTTTCCTCCAACATGATCCTCGCATTAGGCCATCAAATGACAACAATTACTGGTGGCCACCCTCCTGGATCCCCGGTACAAAACAAAACTAGCACTTTCCTTCCACCCACCCAAATAGGAAATAAATTAGGAAATGGAGACCATTGCTGTATTGATCAACTGGAGCATCTGTTGGGCTGCTTCACGTTCCCCCCAAAGTCATGGTTTGGGAAAAACTTCAAACGACGTTTACAGAGTAGGTGCCAAGTAGCGTAGCGGGCGGGGCAGGCCAGGGCGAGCCTAATGGGTGCCTCTGGCAATCTTTGTTTACCACCTTCCCAACGCATTGGCAATGCGGGCACACATTCAACAACAGAGATCAGTTAAGAATATGGTGCACGGGCTATTTTGCGTCTCAACACCAATGTTTTTGTATGTGTTTCGGTCCCAATTGATTTCTAGGTATCCAAATGGACGATGGCCAAGCTGGCTGTTAAACGCCATTGAGGTGTTGTCCGCCAGCAAACCAGCGTCATAATTGAGCGGACCTCGCACAGGGAGGAGTCATTAAGACAACGCATCCGGGGTTTCCACAGATAATGTGGATCGTTTGACTTTCATTCAGATGAATAAGGCTGGATCTCTGATGATGTTGTGGCCCCAATTGCCGAGGTCACCGATTAGTTGCGGGGCTACTTCAAAACTCTTCTTCAAACAGAAATTGGTCTCTTGAAAAATGTTTTTTAAAATGTCATTTCTTTACTGCAATTTTTTATTCTCTTTTCCCAACAGTTCTTTTGGGTTTTGCTGTGAGGAGACTTGTAAAAGACAGCAAGGTTTTTAGACAACACCGTATTCCATTTACTCACTTTATCTTAGAAGTTTTCGCATTGTCAATGGTTTTGTAGGTCATGTTGCTGTGGATACAGCTATATTATGGTCCTTTGGAACAGAAATGTGGCCTTTTAAGTGGCATTTCTCCCTCACAATTTTTAATAGTGGCTGAGAGGTTCATAATTATAATTTGTTGGGGGTCATGTAGCTGTGAGATACAGCAATAATCATGGTCCTTTGGAACAGAAATGTGGCTTCTAAGTGGCATTTCTCCCTCACAATTTTTAAACAGTGGCTGAGAAGGTCAATTTTTATAATTTTTTGGGGTTCATGCTGCTTTGAAATGCAGCAATTTTCTATAGGTCCTATTATAAAAAAATGTTGTTTCATAATAGACATTTTGTTCTTCACAATTGGGCCAAAGTGGGCTCAAGGGTCATGCTTTGAAATTTTTGGGGGTATTTTGCTTTGAAATTTCAGCTATATACACGTCCTATTTTTAAAAAAAATGTTGTTTCTAACAGACATTTGTTCTTCACAATTTTCCAAAGTGGCTCAAGGGTCATTTCTTTGAATTTTTGGGGCCATTTTGCATTGAAATGCAGCTATATACAGGTCCTATTATAAAAAAAAAAAATGTTGTTTCTAACAGACATTTGTTCTTCACAAAATTTTCAAGGTGGCTCAAGGGTGATGGTGCTGTTCAGAAAAGGAATAGGTAGGACACTGTTAATGGGACACATATTGCAAAATGGGCTTGTCTTTGCAAGATCTTTAACATAGCTATCAATCAATGTATTGAGACCCAAACCCCTTTAATTAAAAAAGAGAAACAAAGACATGGTGGGATTCCATCCTATTTTAAAAATGTGTTTTCTAGAATTAAACTACTAAAAAACTTGCATGTACAAAATAGCTGGTAAAAAAACTTGAATTGTACAAGGGAGGTACAGGAAAACTTGACCAGATGTAGGTTATTCAGAGGACATGGAGTATGGAGCACGGACAGAGAACAAAGTACAGAGACAAAATTTCCTCCAGCACGTTGAGTAAAATGGAAAAATTATGCCAGAAAAAAGGGCACCTGGGTTTGGGAAAAGGAGCGTTAACCACCAGTATTTCCAAGTGAAGCTCAATTGGTCCGCACTCATACGGAGGGGCAAGCGCTACCCAGGTCTTGACTGTGTTCTGAGGAAGGCTGGAGTTCTCACACTTCCGCTTCCGCACTCTGCTTCAGCACGACAGTTGCTGCGGCATCAGGGCATTTTAACCTGCGTGTTTTAAAAGATGACAGACGCCAGCCTGGGCTCTCACCGCACCCACTGTAACTCCGGCCCTGGGTCATGCTGTGGCACAGGACAGGTTTTAGTCAATGTCCAGTTAACTAAATGGTGGTTGAAAGACTCCCCTTTTTTCCTGCACTTTTTTAATCTGGGGGTCAGACAGGTTTAATTATCATACTGTGGCCCAGGACAGGGACAGTATATGTCCAGTTCAACTAAATGGTGGTTGAAAGACTCCTTTTTTCCCGGGACTTTTTAATCTGGGGGTTAGACAGGTTTAATGGTCATACTGCGGTCCAGGACAGGTATAGTCAATGTCCAGTTCAACTAAAATGGTGGTTGAAAGATTTCCCTTTTTCGGCATTTTTTAATCTGTGGGTCAGACAGGTTTAAAGGGGCATGCTGCGGTCCAGGACAGGGTTTGTCAATGCCAGTTCAACTAAAAAAGGTGGTGAAAGACTCCTTTTTCCGGCACTTTTAATTCTGGGGGTCAGACAGGTTTAATGGTTATACTGCAGTCCAGGACAGGGATTGTCAATGTCCAGTTCAACTAAAATGGTGGTTTAAAGACTCCTTTTTTCCGGGACTTTTTAATCTGGGGGTCAGACAGTTTTAATGGTCATACTGCGGTCCAGGACAGTTCTAGTCAATGTCCAGTTCAACTAAAATGGTGGTTGAAAGACTCCTTTTTCCGGCACTTTTTAATCTGTGGGTCAGGCAGGTTTAAGGGTCATGCTGCGGTCCAGGACAGGGTTTGTCAATGTCCAGTTCAACTAAAATGGTGGTTTTTAAGACTCCTTTTTCAGGCACTTTTTAATCTGGGGGTCATGCAGGTTTTTAGGGTCATGCTGCGTTCCAGGACAGGGATATTCAATGTCCAGTTCTAGTAAAATGATGGTTCAAATAATACGCCTTCTGGCACGTTTTAGTTTGTGGGTGATGCAGGTTTTTAAGGTATGCTGTGGTACAAGACAGGGATAGTGAATGGTGTGTGACTTTTTTCTGTGGCTTTTATAGCCTAAGTGTTGTGCCTAAGATGTAGCAGGTATCCATTTGACTGTTGTGGCTGTTAATTCCAGCTTCTCCAGCCCTGTTGGGGTGTCAGAATGAAGGTGTTGTTGCTCTCCCATAGACTTTAATGGTCATCGCTCATAATCGACTGCTCACTATCGAAAAACCTTATCGATGGTGGCCGACTATCGACTATCGCCCGATGTCGATAGCCAACGTAATCTCTCAACACTACTATCTATCTATCTATCTATCTATCTATCTATCCATCCATTCATCCCTCCATCCTTACATCTTTCTACCCATCTACTTCATCAGTGAGGAAGTAATCAATGTCTGCTCTAAATGTGTTCCATGCTGGAATAAACAGTATAGTCCTCACTATCTATTTATCCTATTTATTAATTCTATCTATCTATCTATCTATCTATCTATCTATCAGTCTAACCTTCTAGTATAGAGATGTTGTCTTTTTGCATATGACAGCAGAATTTATAACATTTTTGATGTCCTGCAGAATTTGAGTGTGCCATGTTTTTAGCTTGGATGTCTAGAATCTTAACAGCTCACAATAACATTTATAATATTTATACCTATTTTGAATAAATATAAATTTGCAGACAAAAGAATATTTGAAGAGAGGCATGGAAAAAAGTAATTACTTATATGCTCATCCATCTTTTATCACTAAGTCATAATTTAGAAATATATTATATCTTTGATATTCGATACTTCTTTAGCATTTTAACCGCAGGGCTCATCAAGCTTGCCAGGCATAAGCAGCTATGAGACAGAGTTGAAAAAAAATATGTAAGAAAAGAAAGAAATAATAATACAGACAGGCATGATATGAGAAGAAGAGTATGGTCTCTGTGGTAATTGAGAGGCTTAATTAAGTAGTTTAAGGATAATTAAAGAAGTCAAGTAAAAGCAAGCTGTACACTTCCCAGATTAATTGAAAACATCATAGTGATAACATTATAGTAAGGAATACAGAGTGGCAGGATTTGGGATAGGTCAAGTCAGTGGCTATCAATCTTCAAATTAAAGGGGTCTAAATGCTTTATATGTGGTGTTGTAGGTTTGGTTCATTAAAATCATGGGTGGTCTATTTGTTAACAACAGGTTTAAATGATTACTTGACTTTTAGATTCATAAAAAAAATTCTACAGGTTTTTGGTCCTTTTTAATTTTTTCATGAAAGGCCAAGAGCGTGCTCCCATCACCTTATTACATAAAAAAGAGCAACAGTGTTACACAGAAAGTGCACACAGATGTGGTCTATCGCAAGCCTTCTTTGATTACAGAAGAGCCCCCACCAAACTCTAATTCCATCCCCTCTGGACCAGAAGGCACCTGTGAGGTTTTGGGTCAAGTGGTCCCCCTAAGCGGGAGCCAGGGGAGACCCAATACTTGCTCCTGGTATCAGCCCAGTGACAAGGCAGTGTGTCAACCAAAGATCTTGAAAACAAAGTAAGTCTCTGGAGAGAGCCAGGATTCCAGGAGAAAAGGAACCTGATGGTCCCACATTCTCCTTTAAACCTCAAGAGGGTCCCAGAAAGGAACTGCATCCCGTAATCAAAACTTTGGTTCCCAGCTGTATTAAAGTTGCTTTGCTGAAGGTTCCCACCTGTATTGAGGTCACCTTGTTGAGGTTCCCACCTGTATTGAGGTCACCTTGCTGAGGTTCCCACCTGTATTGATGTCGCCTTGCTGAAGGTCCCCACCTGTATTGAGGTTGCCTTGCTGATTGTCAGGTAGGCTTAAGCAGTTTTGATCAAAAATGTGAACGAAGAACCTCAACAATTTTTCATGTATTCTAAGTAGCAGAAATTCTTTTCCAAAAATTCCTATGTCCTTTTTGATAGTTTTTAGTGTTAGTAGTGTGCTGCTGATATTGTATTGTGTTTGTATATTACTGCCACACCAGTGTGCACCTATGCTAATTTTTTTTCAAAAAGGTTTTTCTTGGATTTGCAGACCAAATATTGTTTTCTAGACTGTTTGTATGGGGAGTGGCTGCCCCCTCTTCGGTTTTATTGCACTCCACTCACAGGCTTTAAAATCAATGCAGAGTAACTTGCAGCTAGAATCTTCTCTCCCTGAAATGTGGAGGTCTGGACAGGCACCAGGAGAGGTATGAATAGAGTAGGTTCCCACCTGTATTGAGGTTGCCTTACTGATTGGCAGGTGGGCTTAAGCAGTTTTGATCAAAAATGTGAACTAAAAACCTCAAACAATTTTCATGGATTCTAAGTAGCAGAAATGCTTTTCCAAAAACTCCTATGTCCTTTATGATAGTTTTTTAGTGCTAGTAGTTTGCTGCTGATATGGGATTGTGTTTATATATTTAATAAAGCCCTGCAAACACCCAGAATGAAACCCCATACACTTACACATCAGTGGCTCCTGTCTTAAACAGATATTGCACTTTATCTTAGCTAAAAAGCCAGTCTGAACTTCACTGCAAATAAAAACAACTAAACAACATGTGAATCAGGTCTTACCAATTGCATTTTGCATACACTTTATATCTGTTCATTTGCTATTGTGGGTGTTTTTAGAATACTTTTATACACAGCATTTCTTGAGGAAAAGGACATTTCCTATCCCTTTATAATCTGCTCCCAGCTTTGGCTCCAAAAAATTATTTAAAAAATATGTAAATGTGTAGGTCAAAAAGTTACATTTTGTTAGAAAGAACTCTGTGTTACAGAGTCACATGTTGTTTTCCACAGAAATGGTCATTATTGACATTGGTCTCTGTCCGCATTATGACTCACAATCCAAATTCCAAATTAACCTATCACTATGTTTATGGGATCTGGGGAACCAAAGTAAACACTCAGAGAACATACAAACTCTCTGCAAATATTTTCCTCGTGGGATTCAAACCAAGGACCCCAGTTCTGGAAGGCAACAGTGCTAACCAATGATTCACAATGTTGCATACAATAAATGTTTTCACATAAATTGAAATGTGAGTATTCAGTTGGAAGACCAATGCTTCCTCGCTGTGCAGAATCCACCCGCACCAAACTCCTTCCCTCTCTGGTGTCTTGACTACCTGTATGCCATAGAACCAAAGTGAGGTTATATTTCCTTTATGTCAGACCTGGAAAAACTTGGCAGGATGTGAGGTCCAAACCACCCGAAAACACCTCCAAAATACCCGGCAATGCACCCCAAACCAGGTGATTCCAACTACTTTTGGGTGAGGTTTACACAATCCACATCCCTTTGAAGGTCATTGCTGGATGCCAAAAACACTCTTGTAGGCCACATAAAGCCCACGGACCAAATGTTATGCAGGCCTGCTTTATGTAATAAAAAAAAATGTTTAGCAGCTTCTAAAATATGTGTGTGATGTTGATAGCTTCTGCAGTATGTGCAGTTATTCTCAATTTTTCTGATTGAGTAGTGTACATATTCAAATTTACATGACATAATCTATAACTTAAGCCACATATTGGCTGTCACAGTTTATACAGTTGTGGATTGTGAGTATATGAATCATAATTGGATTCAAAGACTTTCAGGGACATGTATGAAAACTGTCATTTTTTCGGAGCACTATATGAAGTAAAAGGGGCGCTCTAATTGGTTTCTATGGGCAACAAAAAAAAAGTCTTAGACCTAGAAGGTTTTCATACATGAGGCTCTTAGTTCTTAAACTGTATTTGCAAACAACTAGAGGAACTTTGTGTAACTTTAGGCAGTAAAGATCCTCTAGCCCTTTCCCTAAATAAACATGCTGCCAAAACTGACCTCAATGTTTGACCGCTTTTTGAGATGAGCAAACATCTAGGGGGACATGTATGAAATTTGGCAGGGCGAAGACAAATTTCATGCGAATAAAAAAGGCATAGAATGCGCCTGATTTATGAACACGCTGTACAGTGGGTCATAAATCAGGCGCATTCCAGCGCTCGGACAACAATTCGGATCAGGTATATCACTTTGAAAGTGGTATACCTGTTCTGAATGTAATGCACCCAGAAATTTCGTAGCGAAGCCATAAATATGTGGCTTCGCTATGGTTCTAGTGCACCTTGCCCCTGCACGCCCTCCAAGATCGGGCGCATTATAAAGCACCGCAGGTCCGGTGTAATGCGCCCCGGAGTGGCATGCGGGAGATTTGAAAATGTATGAAGGGGCTGCACCTGATATCAGGCTATAAAGTCTCAAGATATCTGGCGCAGCCCCGTTCATACATGTCACCCCTACTGTCCAGGATATGTCACAATAACATCATCCTGGTGCAATGTTGGAAAGTTCTTACAAATGATTTGAGTTATATGGTTGTATTGATTACTATATTTGCTGGAGAAAGTCGGAACAAGATCATTAATTTTATTCTGTGTGCGTTGCACTCAGTGTTGGGTCAACAATTTATTTCTACTTTTTTGTTCACTATTTTATCAGCCTGATTACATGTATAACCTATAAAACAGCATGTGAGTCTGTAGGACCCACTTCACATCTGTGGCAGAGGTTCTGTTTGGAGTGCCCATTGCAGATTCCGTAAAAAATTACATGAAACTATTTGTTCCATTAAATGACAGACACCATAACATAAGCCCAACAGACTAAATTGTAGTCAAAGGGGTCCGTTGGGTGCCATTGGTGTCTGCCGGGTAATGGATCCGAAGCTGACTTTGTGACAGAGGCTACAAACAGAACCCCTAAAACAGATGTGAACCAGACTGTACACAGAGTTTGTTTATGACAAACTAACTTTTATTGACTTGCACATTAGCGATAATTTTTGATGATTGAAGGAATGCTAACATTTGTCATTGTGATTGGATATTCACTCTGGATTAGATGGTGTTTGCTTTTAGAGGCATCTGTGTTATGCATGTAATAGCTATGATTAAAAGCTTTCAAGAGGTTGTCCCATTCAGACATTTATGATACATTGCTAGGATATACCATCAATGTCAGATAGGTGCTGGTTCTATCTCTTGGACCTGCACCAATCTCCAGAATGAGCCCTAAAAGCCCACCGCTCTGAACGGAATGGTGGTCGGGACTCTCTCATTGAAGAGAGAGGGACTGCATGGCTGTATTAGAAACTTAGGGCCGCATGTATGAAACGGTTTTGGTCTAAAATCGTTTCATACATGTGGCCTTTAGTTTTAATGGGAAAGTCCAGACCACATTTCTGTTCAAAACAGAGATGTTTTGGGGCTCACTCAGGAGATACCGTAGGTACTTAAACTATGATATATATATATATATATTAATATATATATATATATATATATATATATATATATATATATATATATATATATATACACACGTATATATGTATATATATTATTTTCCCTTTTAGCTGTTTTTGTCTTCTGATTATACATTTTTTATTCTGTTTTTTTATATGATTATGAAGGCAGCCATTGTACCCCAGCTGATTTTAACAGCATTTAAATCAAAGCTTTCCTGCAGATAGATGGAAATAGGATCCTCTGAACAGGAGCTGCCTCATACACTGCTGTAGGAGACTTTTCTAGGCATGCTCTGTGACCCGTAAAGAAGAAAGAGAGGGTGAGCAATGTCTATCACCAATTGTGTATGATGGATCCTGTATTATCTGTACAATGGTGTCATCTCTCATTGTAATCCTGTATATAAAAAACATATTAAACATAAAATCACAATTCACACAATATGTCATCTTCTGATGACACATTTCCTTTAAACTCTTTAGAAGTTATTTGAATGCACACATGATATGCTTATCAGAAAATCCTTAAGAACCTTAAAATTATTATCTAAGGCACGGGCGTGGCGAGTCCAATAGTCCCACCTCTGGAGCATCTGCCAAGGCACTAGCGCTAGCTTGTCAACATCTCATGCTGCCATTGGTGGACACACCAGAGGCAGGACTATTGCCCATGATGGGACTGAACTGTGTATTCCTACACTTAAAGGGATTAATCTGTCCATTTTGTTACTTATTTCTTGCAGAAGAGGAAGGGAGATGCTAAGAATATTACTCTGATTACGATATCATGAGAACTTCCCAAAAAAAGTGTTGGGGGTTGATCAAAGGATATGGTAGCTAGTGCCCTAAAATAAAGAGTTCTGTTTTCATGCCAAATCCTCCCTGCCAATGTATAATGTATAAAACCATGCATAAAAATAAAGTAGAGAATATAGTGCAATGACCACTAATTAAAGGGCAGAGACAAGAGCCCGCTCTTTAGTGTACACTGTATGTAGATACCTTATGTTTAGTCATCACTATAACCTTTCTGGTTTCCACTTTTCATCCTCGTGATTATACAATGTAACCTCTCTGTCCAACAATGCACAGGCTAAAAATACCAGTGATACTAACAAGTCACGCTCATGCCTCTCGCTATGCCAGCAAAGGTGCGATTTTTCTCTTCTTAGCTGTCAGAAGTAAAGCTGCTTAGAACAGAAAGCCATTATAGAACAACTCCTTAGCAGCAATTAATAAATGTGGAAAAAATCAAATTCCTTGAAAAAAGCATTGTCAGCCTTATTCACAGCAAAGTCAGTGAGATCATATCTGTCCTAACAGAAAGCTCCCTGCACTGACTCTCTGATACAGCTGGGGTAAAGCATTTATCTCTGTCTTTTTCCATTGTCAATCTGATTTTTAGTTTTTTAACTGTATCAATTAATAGCTATATTGTTTTCAATATGGCTTCTATAATACTTTAAAGTGTCAATTTGCTTCTGTTTGAAAAGTCTCCGTTGGGTTCCATATTTTTCAAAAAATTGACCCAAAAAATTCTGACATAAAATTAAGAAATCTAATAGTTGTTCTAAAAAATTAAGTCTGAAGATGCACCAAACTTATTATACAGCATAAGCCACCATGAAAAATATGACACACTGTCTAAGTTTACGCTTTCTAGCTTTTAAAAAGTGATAATAAATGTGGGCCTATGTCTGTCTTATGGAATAACAGGATCCTCACAGTTCCATTTTTATTTTATGACACAAGTCTCTAGCAAGAGAATACTGCAGCCGAGTCTTTTCAAACTTGATTTAATTGTATTGTTAAAGGGGTTTTTCAACAAAAGTGTAGAAAATGAAAAAGGACTACAGTTGCATAATGACATAAAAAAAATATATATGAGCTTTCATTTGTACTCACTGAAGCTATCGGTGCTCACCTCCAGTCACCTACACCCACACCTCCACATACCCACATACTCTGTACTCCATTGCAGGACTGATGCTTCCAGCTGTTGACTTCCTTGTGCTGCAAATGGCATGTGACTAATACAGCCAATCAATAGCTTCAGTGGTCACATGTAATTCCCTTGACATTACAAGCTGTTCACTTCTTGAGCGACAAACACATGGTAATGGCACGTGACTGCTGAGGCCACTGATTGGCTGTAGAGGTCACATGCCATTTGCAGCACAAGGAAGTCAACAGCTGGAAGCATCAGTCCTGCAATGGAGTACAGAGTATGTGGGTATGTGGAGGTGTGGGTGTAGGTGACTGGAGGTGAGCACCGATAGCTTCAGTGAGTACAAATGAAAGCTCATATATATTTTTTTTATGTCATTATGCAACTGTAGTCCTTTTTCATTTTCTACACTTTTGTTGAAAAACCCCTTTAACAATAACACAGCACGAGGAAGTCAACAGGGACCTGGGACAATGCTGGAGGAGTCAGCGCTGAAATGGAGTAAAAATGCTAAGGGTATTTTCACACAGCGTAATTTCGGCTCGCATTTCGCCACGTATTTGTGCTTAATACGAGGCGTGATGCGTGCCGCAATTATGGTAATCCATAGCTCTCTATGAGAGCTATGGATTATGCCTCGTCCCCCCGCGCACGTAATACGATCGTATTGTACGAACGGGAGATAAGTGACATGTCAATTATTCGCCCCGCAAGTAATGCATGTCAATGGGGCTGGTGTGCTACTGGCCTCCCTGTGCTTCGGGAGTACACACTGACCAGCGTGACTCCCAAAACACCTGGCCGCTGTGTGAACATACCCTAAGTATGTGGGGGGTTAATTATACCAGTGTAGCCACTTTTTATTTTTCCCATTTTTGTTGGAAAATCTTAAGGCCAGGTTCTAATGTATTTTTTTTTAGCAAACCAAAGAAGTTTCTAAAGTAAAAGTCTGTTTTAATGGTTCCATTGTATCCACTTGTATCCATTCATATCTGTTTTAGTTTTTATTGCTTCATTGCTCTGTCCTGTTAGAAACTTGTAAAAGGAAGACAAATAAACATTTTTAAACACAAGGGAAATGTGAGTGAAAACTAATAGATCCATAAATATATAAATTTGAAAGAAAAAACAAAAATGAATTGTATGTTTGAAAAAGATAGCTAGACTTGAAATTTGTAAACGGACCATAAGATGTGCATAATGTACACTAGTAAAACATTATGAGGGTGTTTATAACACTGGGAATGGCTTGTTTAGTTGTTTATCTTTAATATTTGGTCAGGATTTATTTCGGTAAAGGAAACGCTCTGAAAATTGTGTAGATTACTGTCACATATGTAAAGAAAGGCAATATTTACAAGGATATAATGACAGATCTAAGCTGTTGTTAGTTTAAAGTTCAAAATATATTAGCAAAATGTAGGCCCAATGAAATGACATATGTACAGTGGTACTTGAAAGTCTGTGAACCTTTTTTCTTTGCTTAAATTTGACCTGAAGCTACATCAAATTATTAGTGTTAAGCGAGCAGTAAAAAGTTCTAGTTCGATTAGAACCTCGAACTTTTGTGAGTTCGGTTCGAAGTTCTATTCGAACTCCAACTTCAAACCCCATTAAAGTCTATGGGAGATGTTCTGGTTAATTTTTATACCTATACAGGTGAGAAGAAGCTGGAATTACCATCCATAAAAGTAAACTGAATATGTGGAACATCTTAGGGAAGAAAATGTGGCTCTAAGAGTGACAGAAAAAATTCACAGGCTAAAATACTTCATTTCTTTCAATGGCTAACTGAAAAGATGTGGACAGCTTGCAAGCAGGGGCGTAGCTATAGGAGGTGCAGCGGTAGCAGCTGCAATGGGGCCCCTGCTTCCTGAGGGGGCCCAAAAGCCCTTTTAGAGACGGTGTATTATACAATTACTGAACTCCCAAAACTGAAGAAAAGGAGCTTTTGGTCAAAGAGTATGATTTAGCAAATCTAAGGCTATGTCTACACTGCAGTGGACAAAAAACGACCTGAAAACAAATTACTAAAAACGTTCATGAAACTGAGTTTTCTGTCACTGCCTGTGAAAAGCAGCTGAAAAAAGGCAGTTTTTTGCCGCAATTTGCGTTTTTTACAAGTGTTTTTTTGTTTGTCTTTAAGCCTGTTTTTTAATGTATGCATAAATTAAGCCATTGGATGTAACTCCGCCCTACAAAATGGTAAATAAAGCACCTCTTTTCATTTATATGGGATCTTGTAGTCGTTTTATGGATTTTGGCACTAATAAAGTTATATTGCGTTTGTCGCCAAAAATAAGTTTTTTACAGATTTTGGCGCTAAGATCTGCATTTTTACGGATTTTGGCGCTAATAAAGTTATCTCACGCTTGTCGACAAAAATACATTTTTTTTAACAGATTTTGGTGCTAAAATCTGCATTTTTACGGATTTTGCCACTAATAAAGTTATCTGCTGTTTGTCCCCAATAATACGTTTTTTAACGGATTTTGGCCCTAAAGTAAATTTTTTAACGGATTTTGGTGCTAAGATCTGCATTTTTGCGGATTTGGGTGCTAATAAAGCTATATCACTTTTGTCGCCAAAAATAAGTTTTTTTTACGGATTTTGGCCCTAAAGTACATTTTTACACGGATTTTGGTGCTAAGATCTGCATTTTTACAGTTTTTTGTGATAATAAAGTTATCTCGTGTTTTTCGCCAAAAATACGTTTTTTTACGGATTTTGGCGCTAGCATCCGTTTTTTACGGATTTTGGCGCTAAAATACTCTCTTAACATATTTTGGCGCTAATAAAGTTAAGAAAAGGATTTTAGCGCCAATATCCATAAAAAAATATATATATATTTTTGGCGACAAACGTGAGATAACTTTATTAGCACCAAAATCTGTAAAGAAAAGTATTTTACTGCAAAAATTCGTAAAAAAAGGATTCTTGCGCCAAAATCCATAAAAAAACGTATTTTTGGCGTCAGAAGTGAGATAACTTTATTAGCACCAAAATATGTTAAGAAATAGATTTTAGCACCAAAATCCATAAAAAAACGGATTCTGGCGCCAAATTCCGTAAAAAACTTATTTTTGGCGACAAACACAAGATAACTTTACTAGCGCCAAAATCTGTAAAGAAGAGTATTTTAGCACCAAAATCCGTAAAAAAACGGATTCTTGCGCCAAAATCCGTAAAAAAAGTATTTTTTGCGTGAGAAGCGAGCTAACTTTATTAGCGGCAAAATCTGTAAAGAAAAGGATTTTAGCTCCAAAATCCATAAAAAAAACGGATTCTGGTGCCAAAATCCGTAAAAAAAAAAACGTATTTTTAGCGTCAGAAGCTAGATTTGTTAAGAAAAGGATTTTAGCGCCAAAATCCATAAATAAACGGATTCTGGTGCCAAAATTCGTTAAAAAAAACCCTTATTTTTAGCATCAGAAGCGAGATAACTTTATTAGCGGCAAAATATGTTAAGAAAAGGATTTTAGCACCAAAATCCGCAAGAAAACGGATTCTGACGCCAAAATCCATAAAAAAACTTATTTTTAGCGAAAAAGATATGAATTGCGCAAAAATCGTTAGCAGCCAAAGCATGATCATTTTATTACAAAAGGTAGAAACAAGGACACATCAGACACTTGTATGCAGATTTGATAATGTATAACCTTTGTTAACACCCACTATAGGTGGGACTTGGGTCTCCTGGGAGGGTTTTCATTGAAAAATCGCGGCAAAACACGTCAAAAAACGTACAGCGCTTTACATAGACTCCTGTAGTAAATTTTCTGCCCGGCTCTGGCGTTTTTTAAAACATGTTACAAAAGACGACCAGTAAAAAAAAGAGCAGAAAAAAGAAGCTCAGTGTAGACAGCAGGAGGGTTTTACAATAGAAGTCTATGGGAGATGATTACAGTCGTTTTCCAGCGTTTTTAGAAAATGAAAAATGCTGAAAAAATGGACGTTTTTCTGTACAGTGTAGACATAGCCTAAGTGCTCTTGTATAATATATATCCATGTACTGTATATGAGAGTTAGGCGTTATGTGAGCCTGAAAATGTTGCCAAATAACAGCTTCTGTGTTTTGTAAAAGAAGCAGCCAGCAATACCAAACTCCCTAACTATTGCTGTCTATGGAGAGGAAAACGCTATCTAACTAAGAGCAGTCTGTACAGTACAGAGAGTGAGCTGAAAATGGTGTTCACAAGGCAATACAGTGAAATATATATATATATTCGAGCGAACAGTAAAATGTTTGGTTTGGTTCGAGTTCTAAAAATTCAAGAAGTTCTACAAGAACTTGACTTTTCTACAACAGTTTGATCAACACTACAAATTATCTCTCAAGTTCTAAAAGTAAATAATTAGAACCAAATTTAAAAAAATGTGGGAAGCTTGTACATTAAATAATAAATATTTCCTTCATTCATCATCATTAAAAAATGTTGTACCATTTTTGTTTAAGCTGTTCCCTTATTGATCCATAGTGTACAGCTCATCTCAAGGGGATACGACCAGTGACAGGAGCTGCTCAGTCTTGCTGAACATGCGCAGACATCACCTCTGCTCTCAGGAAGCTACTGTCAGTCTTTTCCCTGCTTACTAATCACACATACTTACTCACACACACTCACTCACTAAGCAAGTGTTTAACCCCATGTGCCGTGTAATGTTTGGCGCATAACACTTTCATTCATACTGACGTATTATACACTCCTCTATATCTTTTTTGAATTGGTGTGTCGGTGCCAGGTTACAAAAATGGCTCATGCGAATTCATGGATGTCGCCCAAAGTGTGCTGGAAGAAGGTCATAGAAAAAAAAAAAAGCTGCAATTTTTGTGCCAGTGCTTCTAAGTCAAAGCAAGGAGCTGAGTGGGAAATGTGAAGGAAGGACTTCTATTTTTCCTTTTTATTAGATCCACTTCTGGCTTTAGTTTGAAAATCGCATTAAAAACAAATCTACTAAAATGTGAATTCACCCTAACCCTGCTGAAGAGTAGACTGGATGGTTGAGCAATGAGATCTTCCTCAGCTTTTCGCAAACAATGAGGTCCAGTAGTGGTTCTCCACCTCAACATTAAGGCAGTTTTAGAATACCCCTGTCCTGGTCACTTAAATAAAGTCACTGAAGTTATACATCAACTAGACAGACCTACCAGAAGATCTATGTTGAAGGTTTAGTCCAGGCATTACCATTTATCAGTTATCCAAGAGATACATGATAGATCATTGGGGCTACTACAATTGGAATCCCCAAGTGTAAATTGACTGAGGAGGACTTGCATGGCATAGTGGTTTTGCAGGTAATCTGTCATTCTGTATAACTCAATGGAAAATATAATAATTATGGTTCATCTCTGAGTATCTCCCATAAAGTTGTATGGAGTGTGAGTGCACATGTTAAACCAAATCGCCATACTCCACATGCATATGCTGGTGGTAGGAATATGAGGGTGTGTCCTTCTGTTCTAGGAAGTGGCTTGAGTATCAGTAGCTGGACTGCCATTAACCTAAGATTTATCACTTCTTCCATGCTTAGGTAACACATGATGAAGGTTGGCATATTTCTTTAATTTTCCTTGGTATGCATTAAAAATGTATACCTACATCAATATATTATATCTGTAGCTAAAAGTTCTGATTGGTTTCTCCCTTATATACACATAGAATAATATTGCAGTGTGCAGTAGCCCAGGCCAATGCTATTAAGCTGTATAAGGAAAAATGTGAAGCGTCCTATGAAAGATAAAAATATTACACATGAGAAAATACTATGATAAACAGATATTTAAAGAGATAGCCTTCTCCAAGTGTGTGAAACACAAAGCAAAATTCAAGCTATGTTTGTTTTGCCAGAAGCACACGGAGAGGCTGGACGGTCTTAACCCTATGATCGCTTTGTGTCATCAGCTTCTATTTTAGAGAAGCTATTTGTTGGTTTCAAGGCAGTTCAGTTCCCACAGAGAGGAAAAAAGAAATAGCTAGATATTTGTCTAAATCAGTCGTGACTTGGCTCTTATTCATCACAGTTATCTTGACAATCAGAACTGCTTGTATCCGAATTAGAAAGCTGGCTGGGGCTTTAAGTGTTCCTCATTTATTTTAAAGAAGCTAAACTAACCAAACCATTTATAATGAATTCTCAGACGTGTTAGACCAATTGGATTCTTCCGAGGAATCAAGACTTTACCATGGACTTTATTGTTAGAAGTGTGTACCTCTCAAAATTGAGGGCATTGTATGAAGCTATTATGGTTCATCTATACCACTCTGATTGCTGGTGAATTATAAGATCGGGGTCATTTTTGGTACAAATCAGGTACAACACCTAAAACAATATTTCACTGCATAAATTACTGGTAAAAAAAACATATTATGAAACTCACTTTCGTACAGTTGCATCTCGTCCAGCCACCAATCTACCTATGTACATGGGGCCTATCTACTGCCTATCTATCTAGCTATCTGTAGCCTACCAACCTACCTACCTAAGACCTAACAACCTATCTAATGGGGGTCCACCTTGCTTTCCGGGGCCTACCTACATACCTGGGGTCCTGCCTACCTAAAGCCCTACCTACCTGGTAATATGAATCTGAGGGATACAGGCTATAGCTATAGCACAATCTCCAGGGAATTAGCCCTCTGTTCCTCCCCACCCCTCTAGGAGACTGTGCCTGCAAGTTATGACACCCAAAAGTTTGCTGTGGGGCCCAGCCTTTTCTAGTTTCACCCCTGTGCCCTTAGACTCATTTTTTCAGGTCTTGGGACTTCTGTATGTTGAATCGGACATCAGGTCAGTAGCCAAGATGAATCTGTTGTCCCTCCGCCATGGACAGCCACCAGTGGAAGACTACTGCTCCAAGTTTAGGCACTGGTTGTTGCTCTCACAATGGAATAACCCAGCACTATGATGTCTCTTTCACCAAGGACTGTCAGAGACACTTAAGGAACTATTGGTCAGCTATCTGCAGCACAAAACTTTAGAAGAGTCAATGACCCTCGCAATATGAATCGACCTTCATTGGAAATGGGATCTACCATGAAACCTAAATAAAACAGAATCAGAGGTTACTATGGGAAAAAGAGTGAGTTTTAGACCTAAACATGTTCATACATGTGTCCCAAAATGTCTTTGTTCTATATAAAATTTTTATTGTGCAAAAGTACTAACATGTAAAAACAAATTACACATTTTTTGGTATAGACACATTCATACTGACCAATAGCATTATATTAATTTGATATTTCTACAACATGATAGACAGCTAGAAAAAAAAAATGCCAAAAAGTGGCAGAATTTTTTTTTCAGGTGGCAAAATCTATAAAAAATTAATAATTAAATTATATGTACCTAAAAATGTTGTCACTGGGAAATACAATTAGCATCACAAATAGCAAACCCTCATGCAGCTACAGCAATGGAAAAATAATGTTTTGATGAAAAAACAAAAAAAATAAATAAAAGCTGGGTTTAAAGGATTGTTCCCACCTCCTCATCTTAAAACTTGTATATCCTCTCTACTGGGTTCAATGTCTTCAAGAGGCGGCATGTAATATTTCTCTAAGTGACATAGTATACAGCCCAGAAGCCATGAGGTCATTGGGCTGTATGCTGCAATGTGTACTAATAGATGCAATATGCTGCCTTATCATACTTATAAACGGAAGCACTCCAGGGCATCTGGGCATGCCCTTGTGCAGTTGGCTGCAGTATCAATCCCATTACAGTATAGCTAGTACATGATGAGATGTACTGCACATGTGTTCTTGAGTGTGCACCCAAGAGGTTCGCCAGACTCGGAGCTTCTTGGTCCCGAGGTGCGACTAATGCTGCAAAGCTACCAGCGCTCATCAGATCTCCTAGAAACAAGTAGTACACAATAGATCAATAAAGTAAAGGATTACAGCAAAATGGTAGAAAATGTTAAATAACTATTAATGCAGGAAATGTTTGGTATTACAATGTTAACCTTTCCACATAAATTTTATATCATGGGAGCTTTCCTTTAAGTTAATAGGTCACAGGCCATGGACTAGAGAGATGCTGTATATGAGAAAAAGCAGACCGTTTTTTTTTTTCGTTTTAAATCCTGAGTAAGACCTTTACCTGTATTATTATTGTTATCAATGCTATTTTTATAACAATATTTCTGGTACTGTAGTATTGTGTTTGGATAATCTTCACTAAGACAAGTAAGTGAATCATTAATACAAGAAAATGTGATGGAATGTTTGGCAAAAATTACTATTTCGATGACTGCTTGAGATACTGATGGGTTTATATTATTGATTTCTTATGCTCTAGCTTAAACAGCAATTTGTTTTCATGATTTTTTAGAGGACCTGGAATAAACATCACCAAAACAAAATACTAACCGAGCAGTGAAATGAATCTATATCAAGCTCTGAAATACAATCAAACTGTGGTGTGCCATTTCCATCTAACCTGAAATGGTTTTCTTAATTGCAATTATCCAAGGTGCATGAATGATGTGAGCATTATCCATTTTCTGCCTCATACATGCAGCTATTTATCTAACAAAACATGAAGCTATGGGATGGTGAATTAACTACTTATTGGGCTTGCGGCTGGTACATTATGATCTAAGTAAGACATATACACTGACTTTGAGGGTATCTCAATGTCATACCAATAGAAAACAAATTATTGAATATATAACCAAGACTGAAATAACCTTTGTCGTGTTTTTTATTGATCAAGACTAAAGATATCCTATAGATCAGCTACCCTGAGTCCACAACGAAATGAAAGTACGGTAGTTGAAATTTATTATATTTGTCATAAATTGTTATCAACAATAAAGCAAGTCTGACCTGGAGAAAATGTGTATATGTATACGTCTACTTCTCCGTGATCTCAGCATAAGTCCATGAGGCATAGAGACAGAGGCAGTTCTGGAGTGCAAATGGATCTTTCCGTAAGTTTATTTAGGAAAAAAAAAATGTGCAGCAACAACAGTCACAAAGTAGAAATAACCAAAACCAAACTCCTGCTCTTAGTAATACAGTGGTAGTTACCTCACTAAAACCTTTAGCCGAGTGGAGTTTGTGTAGCAGACATTGGTCTCCTCCAGTGTATAGCTTCTCCAGCCAAATGTCAAGACCAGAGTTGCAGCCACATCTAGTCAGCTGACTTCCTGACTTTAAACAGGTGAGGTAAATCCTGGCGTGGAACATGGGGAGTAGTCACCCACCTAACACTTTGTCTACTCTCAAGAAAAAGCCGTCCCAATATGGCTGGAAGCCATGCTAAAATGTACACGTGTGTAAACTGCCTGATGCAGTTGACACCTATCTAAATGGCTTTTTATTTCACCAAGGTTCCATTACCGTGGTGACGTGTCTGCGGTTCTCCAGGTACATGCAATGATTCGGGCTGGGATATATATGCCTTCAAAAACCTTCCCAGCTGCTGCCTTACAATATACCATATATACTCGAATATAAGCCGAGTTTTTCAGCACAAGAAATGTACTCAAAAAGCCGTCCTCGGCTTATACTCAAGTCACCACCGGCGTCCGGGCGCTGCTATGGCTCAGGCGCCGGTGGAGATCCATCAGCTGTATGCGACTCCTCTGGGAGCACATACAGCTGATCTTTGAGTTACCCGTGGGCGCCTGGGCGCTGCCATGGCCCCGGGTGCTGTCGACGATCTTTTCAACTATATGCGACTCCTCTGGGAGCACATACAGCTGAAGATACTATTGCGGAGCATAGAGCGAGTGCTCCCCGCTCCGCAATAGGACTCCGGAAGGCCGCAGACCTGCCTGCGCGACCTGATGACATTGCGCCGCCTGTGCTGGGAAGAAGACGGGTCGCATCGGAGCGGAAAGGTAATAGGGGAGAGAGGTGAGTATTTGTATTTTTATTTTTTAACAAGCCCTGTCTATGCCTGCCTATGGGGGACATATAAGTACCTATACCTGCCTATGCCTGCCTATGGGGGACATATAAGTATCTATACTTTAATGGGAGACATTAAACTGCCTTTACCTGCCTATGGAGGGACATACACCAGCCTATGCCTGCCTATAGGGGACATTAAACTGCCTATGGTGGGACCTATACCTGCCTCTGCCTGAATATATATGCCTATACCTGCCTATGGGGGGACATATACCTGCCTATAACTGCCTATACCTACTATGGGAGACATATAGCTGCCTATACCTGCCTATGGGGGACATTCAACTGCTTATACCTGCCTATGTAATTTTTTTGGTATCCATTTTTATTTTTGAAATTTACCAGTAGCCGCTGCATTTTCCACCCTAGGCTTATACTCAAGTCAATAAGATTTCCCAGTTTTTGTGGCAAAATAGCTGCCTTGGCTTAAATACATGTTGGGTTGGCTTATACTCGAGTATATACGGTATATACATATCTACAACAGTTAAAATATTATTGGACAATATTCTTAATTTAAACTGAAAATATTTATATAACCAAATAAATTATATAAATATTACAAACAAAATTTTACAGAAAACTTCCATATTTGGGGGAAAAGAAAAACTATCCCCCGCCAACCTACCACAACCATATTTTTAGTTAATAAATTCTAAGAAAGTGAAATGTATCCAAAATAATATTTCTGTAAGAGATCTAGACCCAATTTCTGTAATGAATTTTCATTCTCTTTATATGCCATCATTTGTGACCCTTTTCTGTTTCACACAAGATAATGGATCATTTTAGTTATCAGACCTACTTTGCAACAATGTACATGAGTTGGTTTCTTTGTGCACAGATAAATATTCTAGCACTCATAGAAAACTGAAGCCATACTGCACCCAACTGACCATGATTTCCTATTGAAGCACACAGAGCTTTAGGGTATGTTCACACGGCATAGACATTCATTACTAGTGGCACGTATTCAACGCTAGTAATTGACATATCCCTTATCTCCCCCCGCTGCGTATTGTGCGAGCGGGGAGAAGAGGCGTAATCCATAGTTCTCTATGAGAACCGTGGATTACCGTAATTATTGGGACGTATTTCGCCCTGTATTGAGTGCAGTACGCCGTGAAATATGGGCCGAAATACGTACCAATTTAAGCCGTATGAACTTAGCCTTACTCTAACCAACTAATATGGGATCTGTGATAAATAAAATTGTGACATTTAATATTTCAAAGTAAGGAGACCTTCTCTCATAAAGGAATAACTTCTAATATATAATATGTTGGTTCAGGGAGGCACTTGGGGTGCCTTTAATTTCAGAATACAGAGTCACAATGCCTCAGATTTTATTGATTTAAAAGGAGTATAATTGACCATCCAATATCACGTATGGATGTAGCAACATTTATTGACAATTACATTGTCAATGAAACTATACAGAGGCCTACTAGTACCAGAGAAAACAGATAGATGATTTATTTAGTTGTTTATTCTTTAGTTAAAGTGTTTATAATTTCCAACAGACGCAAGAGGAATTTATTCATTATTGTTACTGTTTATGGTTTATCTAAAGTATTTAGCCAACCTATTCTCTTATTGGTTGTTTTTTGTCTCTATAATCACTGATAACACACATTTGATTACATATGTATGGCAACAGAGATGATTATTCTAACATTCCAACACTAACTTCCCAGAGTCCTCTAGGACCATCAAGATGTTCTCCAGATTCTTTAGCTACCCCCAACAATAAACAACCAGGTGATATGCTATAAATTAATTATTAGTAAAGCAAAACAAAGATAATGTAAAGGTTACTGCTTACACAGAAAATGTTTATTAGAAGTAATCAGTGTATTATGATTAAAAGTATGTTGATTAGAAGTAACCAATTGTAGTGTTTAATGATTAAACTAACCAATGATATTGCAAATTGTAATACAAAATCCGAAGTGATGATGATGTTTGTTACCACACCTCCAAACCAACCTGTATAAAAACTTGTATGTGTTAACCAAAATAAAAAATTTTGCTTCTGAATCAACTTGATGTCAGACGTCAATTTTCCAACATTATGCACATATGTCAATTCTTATAATAATTTGTAAACCAGCACAACAAGGACTAAGTTGCAGGTTTATAGCGATAACAACATCTTACTGCATTGTGTTATCTGATCTTAGATCTCGACAAGTACCACTGAAAAGCAGTGAAAAAGTAAAGATGAACTATAGTGCCACAGTATCATATTGCATTAATTGTGAAGATAAAGGGGTTGTTCATCATTTTTAAGTAAAGTATGAAAATAAGCAAAGCTATAATCACCTCTCTACTCATCTCTCTTGCAGCAATGCTACTGCCGGTCCTCTCGCCGGGTCCTGTGTTATCTACTGGCTCCTAGTAGTCAACTCTTTGGTTGCATCAGTCACAAGACATTGCCCAACATCACTATTCATAAGGGAAAGTTCCAAACGGTGACATCAGACAATGTCATATGGCCACTGCAGCCAATCATCAACCAGTGAGAGCAGTAGATGACAAAAAAACTGGCGAACGGACCAGCAGCAGCATCGAAGCATTGGAAGTCAAAACAGAGGTTAATGGTTTTTTTTATTTTATTTTCTTACATACTTTTATTAAAAATGGGGATGTGAACAACCCCTTTAAGTTATGCTACATCTTGTGAATCACAGCATTCCTTTCATGACATTATCTAATTTGTGTTTATTTTGGAATGTTTTTACATAAATTCTGCTCTAAAGTTCATATTTCCTAGAATCGTCCCCATCAGCAATCTTCTTTTCTTGTCTACTTGTATGATAAATTAACAAAAATATTACAATGTCTTGTCTGTAAGATAATTTGTTACTTTTTTGGAGAATATTTATTCAGAATATTTAGACTCATGTATAGTGTTGATTGAACCAGTCTAGAAAAGCTAAGTTCTAGTAGAACTTCTCGAATTTTTAGAACTCAAACCGAACCGAACATTTTACTGTTCGTTCGAGTAAAGTTCTAGTTCGACACGCTATTTTCAGTTTCGTTTTCAGCGGCTTTCTGCACTTTTGGTGGTCATGCAAACACCTTTCTGAACTTTTGGCGGCTATCCAATCAGTGCAGAGAAGACGATGGGCGGGACTGCTCCAGATAGGCAGGTTTGAGGCAGCGTGAATGGCAATGCTTGCCCCATTGGACAACTTCACCCGTTTTCCAATCCAGGGATGGGCAGTGAAGCTGAAACCACGGAAGCCCGAGCAGGACTGGAGCAGACGAACTTGGCAGGACATAGAAGAAAATCTTCTCCTGGTGGTAACTTCCAATTCTGAGAGACACAGGCTGGGTACGGAGCTGGACTAGCTCCTTCAGGATTTCCCCTTTGATAGATGAGAAACGTAGGGGCTTCTCTAGATGGGAGACAGGCAGGCTGAACTTCTCCAGCAGAGACGGATGGATGAAATTCTCGGAGGAGCTGGAATCCAGCAGAGCAGGAACTTCATAGGCAGCACCAGAAGAAAAACGGAGAGTGACCGGAGTGGTCATACGAGGAGCAGAGGCATCTTTATTCAGGATCACTTCACCCACAACACCATGGCACTGAGCTTTCCGGGGCGCAGCAGGGCGGACTGGGCAGTTTTTCAGATAATATCAGGCACCACCACAGTAGAGACATAGATTTAAGCTGCGTCGACGGGTGCGTTCCTCTGTGGAGAGATGAGTGCGGTTGACTTCCATATGCTCATCTTGGGGGAACACAGGTGCCAGGCGAGGTTGACTCGGGGTTTAAGGAGCAAGGCGCGGAGGCTTGCGAGGCCGAGAGGACACTGGCTGCTGGAGTAGCTCTACCTCCCTCTTGGTAAAATGGATGTCGATCCGGGTAGCCAGAGCGATGAGGTCGTCCAAGGTGGTAGGTAAGTCACGACCAGCCAACTTGTCCTTGATGCGTCCATCGAGGCCCCCCGCCAGAAGGCAGCAATGAGGGCCTCAGTGGTCCAAGGAATATTGGAGGCCAGGGTACGGAACTGGATGTCATCCTGGCCCATGTTTGAGTCGACTTGACGGAACCGGAGCAGATAAGATGCAGCAGATGTTTTTTGCGCCCAGGTAGCTCGAAGGTTTTACGGAAGGCATTCAGGAACTCCTGTAGATCCCCTGTCAGTGGATCCCTTTTTTCCCAAAGAGGTGAGACCTAGGCAAAGGCTTCACCTGACAGCAAGCTGATGATGAAGGCCACCTTGGCATGGTCAGAAGGAAACTGGTGAGCCAGGACCTCAAAGTGGATTGTGCACTGATTGAGGAAGCCGCGACACGTATGGGGGTCTCCAGAATAACGGGCAGGCAGAGGCAAGTGCAGGATGGGACTGGGTATGGCAGCAGAAGATGGAACCACAGCAGGTAGCGAAGCAGTTGTAGGTGCCAGTGCAGACACGACGTCATCCAGACGAGTGGTAATAGTCTGCAGCTTCTGGAACAACTGTTCCAGGTGGACACCATGACGGTTCACTATGGCTACGATATCAGGCAGAGTCAATCTGGCGGAATCCATACTGTATGGTCAGTTCGTACTGTTATGTTTCGCTAACCAAGGGTAGTTAGAAACGTCAGGGCCCACCGCAGGCACAGATGATAACACTAGCGGCGGGTAGCCGAAGTGCAGGTCTGGATAGCCGGTGCTGGAATGGAAACAGGGCACCGCAGTTGTAGCCGGTAAATGTATGCACAGTCCCAGGGTGATAACAGACTAGGCAGGATGTCAGGTATAAACAGGTATTAGCTGACTGGTGCGGCGACAGGAGTTCAGCAGGTAATGGAGATTGGTAATACGTTAGGAACCAACAGAGAAACAGGTGAGCTGGACATCACAGGGTTAAACTCAGAAGTTCAGCAGAAGCTTCAGCAAACTGAGGTCTAGCTCACAGAAGAAACACCAACGAACTGACTCAGAGCAAAGGTAGGAAGTTCCTTAAGAAGCCAGAGGTCACAGGTCAGAGAGAGCACAGACTCTTTAAATGTAGTGCAGTGCCGCGCGCGTGCTCCTAGAGGTAGCACATATGCGCACAGGATGCCAGGGAGCCGAAACAGGTGAGTGAGAAGAGTCAGGGACAATAGAGGATGCCGCAGCAGCAGCTGGGTCATGAGAGACACGAGCACGCCGACTCTCCATAGCGTGAAACGTGACACAGAGCACAGAGAAGTATCAAAAATGTCATCACCGAGGTGTAGGCCTCTCATTGGCTGCTGAAATCACATGATCATGTTATACATATATTACTGTATTGCCTTGTGAACGACATATTCAGCTCACTCTCTGTACTGTACAGACTGCTCTTAGTTAGTTAGATAGCATTTTTCTCGACATAGACATCAATAGTTAGGACTTTTGGTATTGCTGGCTGCATCTTTCCTACACCCAGAAACTGCTATTCTCGCATACATGGATATTATACAGAGTGCTTGGATTTGCTAAATCATACTCCGTGCCCAAAAGTTCTGTTTTAGCAGTTTTGAAGTTCAGTAATTGTATAACACACCGTCTCCAAAAGGGGCTTTTGGGCCCCCTCTGGATGCAGAGCCCCATAGAATGTACCCCCTGCCCCCTATAGCCCCCCTTGCTTGCAAGCTGCCCTCTTCTTTTCGTCACCCATTAAAAGGAATTAAGTTTTTTTAACCTCTAATTTTTTTTGTATTCTTGACAAATTTTCTTCACTAAGTTGTTTCATGTATACAGTTTACTGTTATGGATGGTATTGACAGCTTCTTCTCACCTGTATAGGTATAAACATTAACCATAACATCCTCTCTCATAGACTTTAATGAGGTTTGAGTTTGAGTTCTAGTTGAATAGAACCTCAAACCCAAAAACCACAAATTTTGGTTTTTATTGAACAGGAATTTTATGCTTGCTAATCTCTATGTTTAAATACAATTGGGTCCGTCAGTTTTCATATAGTGTCAGTTGCTTCAATGGGAAAAAGGTTCAACATGCAGCACTATTTTCTCTGTAATTTTTTTACAGGGGTCGTGATTGAGGGCTGAGTGCAGATGTATCAACCCGTTTCATTTCCCAAAAAGAAAAAGAAACAAATAAAAGGAACCTTTTCCCCAACTGGGGGGCAGTATGAACCCCTTTCCTTTTTGGGGAGATTTTAAAAACAAGTGAATTTGGGGGACAAATTGGGGGAGGGAATGTTTTTTTTGTTCGTAACAGGGGTATTTTTTGGCCTCATGATTTTTTCCACAATTTAAACTTCCTCTATTCAATTTTTGAGTTAATTTTTATGAAAAAATATAAATGCAGTCAATTATGTCTTTACATTTGAAGCGAAAACTTTGCGTACATAACCTTGAAACTGAGTAAGAATGAAAATTGAAATCTAAAATGTCAATAGGCATCAGTATTAAGTAAAAATCTCTACTCATTTATTTAGGTTTTGATGATGATAGAAGTTTGGGTTTGACTCTGAGGTATTCATCAAAGTCACACCTCAAATAACTCGAAGCTGAGTCACCCATCCAACTGCACTTGTTAAAGCCAAAGTCAATGTAATAGGATATTTTATTAAATATATTCAAGTGAGGAAATGATGAAATGCAAGTCAATCCGAGTAATAAAGAAATGAAATGCATTTTATTGATTTAAATAGTAGGAAGTGTTCAGTTTTTAAAAGTCATAAGTAACATTATGAAGAACAGAACTATATTTATGCTTCAAATTGACAATACAGGTCATTTAGAAATCCAGAGAATGTTGGGTTAAAAATTTTGAAAATTATGCAAGCTCCTTTTCTGTACAGGGAATCTACTTTTTGTATTGTTGGGCCTTGTGTATGACTGATGTATATGAATCAATTTTTTCCACATGTTAGTCCATGGGCCTCCCAATACAGAACCTGTTTGGAGTATTATGGGGTTGTCCAGTGGAAACAATATCAAGCCCAGGAGATCAAATAACCAAATGGGTTTGCCTTTTTCATGGCAGCCTTCGGAGTTACACCCATTTTGTCCAGACTTCAAAGCTTTCAAAAATACCATTGTGCACCTAGACTGAATTTTTTAGAAGGAAAGGATAAAAGGACAAAAAAATGACCCGGAAATTTTTTTTTTTTTAAAGGGCAAACTAAAAACCTTTCTAATTTATTTGATATATTTGAACAAATTTGTCCAGCTGCAGAGAGGGGAGGCTACATACAGCACAGGAAAAAGACAACTTAGCTTGGAAAACATTACCGGGACAGGAATATAGACTTAGGCAAATCATGTAAGCATTTTTTTTTTTGTTTCAACCCAAAAATTTCCATAATATGACATCAAAAGGATCATAGAAAGATCCTTTGAATGTCTTATTATTCTTGTGGGATAAGGGTGCACAATGCAATGCAGTATGTGTACCAACCAGGGGTGTAACTAGAGTAGCCTCGGCCTCATAGCAAACTTTTGGATGAGGTCCCCCTGCCAGCCCTTCCTCCTCCGATGAACATTTACCGGTATCTGTTTATAATAGTTATTCAGTAACCTGATAATGAAGGGCAAATGCCTCTTCATATATATCCCCCACATATGCTCCCAAACAACCCCACTATAAAAAGCCCAACTTACCAATGCGCTATTAATAAGGACCCAATTATCCCACCAGAAAATAAACAAATTACCACCACACGTGACTGAATAATACCCCCAATACTAGGATGGGCGAAATTTCTCAAAAATTCGATTCGGTCACTTGGGCCAATTTTTCCGACAAAAATAAATTGGTTTCCAATTTAAATTGGGGAACGAATCGCTTTTAAAAAGCAGCTATTTCCAGGCTCCCACAGAGCCTCAGGGTGCTGTAGAACGTAATGCCATCCCTTAAAAATTGCAGAGGGAGCTTGGTTGGTCTTCTTTTACAATGTTGTTTTTTAGTATGACAGCGGGGATGACTGCCCACTTTAGAATCGCTTCACTTTTAAAATTCCCGGGCACTTAAGGGGGCCCAAAAGGGCCCAAAAAAAACTCAAGGGGAAATGTACCTGTTTAAAGTCATGCCGCGAAAGTTTGGAAAAAAAAAAGCGAGAGCTCAGGGCAACATTAGTGAAGAGTGTGGGGGGCGGCGGCCCCCCACAGCACATGGGGTCAGGCAGGCACTTTTGCCCTTCTGGGGGTTTGGAAAAAAACGGGAAAGGAAGCCACAGAATGGCAAAATTAAATGAGGGGGGAGGTCAGGGCTCCCACCCGCACAATACAGGCAAAGCACAATGAAATTCTGGAGGTTGGAAAAACCGGGGGAACCCATAGAATGGCACAATACTGAGAGCGGAGGTCAGGGCTGTAGCAGCAGAGGTCGGGGAAGTGGCACAATGACATTTTTGGATGTGGCAAAACAGGGGAAATAAAAACAGAAGGGCCAAGGACTGGAGTGGAGGTCACGGTGGCAGCAGCATGGGAAACGTCGTGGCACAATCCCATTTAAAAGGTGGAAAAATAGGGGGAAAGAAACAGAATGGCACAATGACTGGAGCGGAGGTCAGGGCCCGGAAAGCAGCATAAGGTCGGGTTTTTGGCCCCAATGACTTTGGATGGGGAAAAAAACAGGGGGGAACCCACAAAAATGCCCCCAATAAACTGAGAGCAGATGACCGGGGCGGCAGCAGCTTTGGGTCAGGAAATTTGGCCCAAAATGACATTCTGGAGGTGGAAAAAACAGGGGGAACCCAACAGAAGGCAAAAATGACTGAGAGCGGAGGGTCACCCCCGGCAGCACCATGGGGTTTCCGGGCCCAGTGGCACAATGACATTCTGGGGGTTTGGCAAAACAGGAGGAAGCCCCCGGGGTTTGGGAAAAATGAGAGAGCAAGGTACGGGGGGCCCAGCACCCATAAAGGCCCAGGCAGGGGCCCACAATAAACTTTCTGGAGGGGGCCAAACCCGGAAAAAAGCCCCCAAAAGGGCACAATGACTGAGGCGGAGGTAAACGACGGAGCAGCATGAGGGTCGGGCCCAGGGGCCCAAAATTTACACAGTGGGGAGGACAGGGAAGCAGCCACAGCAGCACATGAGGTCGTAGGGGCACAATGAAAAATTTTTCAGGAGTGGAAAAAAAAAGGAGTAGGCCACAGAGGTGGCAAATTTACAGATTTTTGAGGTGTTTGGCGGCGGGGAGCAACAGAAATGAGGTAAAGGGGAAGGGGGGCACAATGCCCACAGTGTGGATGTCAGGGCCCAACGGGCAACACCCAAGCGGGCAGAAATGGGGTCTTTGAGGGGAACAATGCCAAAGTGTTGGGGTTTTGGGGGGGCAAAAACCAGCCCCCTGGTAAAGTGGGGGGAGGCAAAAGGAAAACTGGCTCCAGAGTGGGTCGGGCGGGGGCGGAAAATAAAGAATGGGCCCTGGGGGTGGTTTAAACCCAGACGCACCTAAGAAAATTTTTGTTTGGGGAAATCCGGGCCCGGGTCCACCCCTTAAATCATCTGAAAAAGGCATTCGCCACTTTTCCCTTTAAGGGGGTTTCCCCCTTTTGGTAAAGTTCCCCCGCCGCACGGAACACCCGCTCATAGCCACACAGGGCCCGGGCAGGAAAGCCTCCACTGCAAATTTGGGAAAGTTGCCCCACACACCCAGTTTGGCTCCCCCCAAGTAGTCCAGCGGATTTCAAACCCGGGGTTGGCAGGGGTTGCTTTTTCCAATAGGCCAAAAAACCTTTTGGGTTTCCAGCGCCTGCCCCGGGTCCTGCTGCTTCGCGGGCCCGCCCCCCTCCCTTTTGGGGTAAAGGAAACCCTGTCATCAGTGACCCCGGGATTTTAAGGGTTTAAATACTGAGGGAGCGGGTTTATGCTCCTACCCCCCCCCCCCTTCCCCCAGCAGCCCCCGGCATTTTAGAAACGTGAGGGGGCTGGGGAAAACCCCCGGTCAGCCCTTTTCAGAGGAGGGACTTTTTGGCCCCCACAAACCCGGCCCAAACTGATTACGGAGGATTTCCCTAAAATATTTGGTTTTGTTTCCCTTTTCAATAGCGGGGAAAAAGGGCTCCCTTTTTGGACCGGTAGCGAGGGTCCAAAGGGTGGGAGACCCAAGAAGTCTTTCCCTTTCTGCCGGATCCCGGGACTATTGGGCTGTCAAACCCAGGCAAATAAGCTTTTTTTGCGGCCATTTGCCCAAGGGGACTAGGGGGGCCCCCTTTGCCCCAAATTTCCATGTTTTCTGAAAACGGTGCGGGGGGTTTAAATTTTGCCTCGTCTTCCTCATCCCCAAACCACCTCCTCCAGCTGCTCCTTTTTTCCTCCTTTTTGCCCCCGGGTAGAAAATCCACTCATTTAAACCCGGGCAATGCTTCTGCCCAAGTTCCCCTCCCCCCCTCCTCCTCCTCCATTTCTTTTCCCCAAAACCGGGAAACTTTTTTGGCCCACGAGATGTAGTCCCCCAAAGTTTCCATCCCCTGCCCAGAAGATTTTTCAGCATCTTTTCCCAGGCCATGAAGCAGGGGGAAATGACTTTTATTCACCCCGTAGTCTGGTGACGGGACAAAAAAAGTCCCCCCCCCCTCGAATGGCCTCAACAAGGGCCCGGGTGTCACGAAATACCCCAAATGGCTGACATCAAAGTTATACGGGGGGAGTATTTTCCTGTTTTGCCGGGATCATAAAAAATTTCCGTTAAGGGGCCTTTTTCTCTGTTATACTTGTCGCCCCAAACCATGTGCGGGGGAAATTTGCAGGGGGGAGGAAAATCCTTTAATCAAGTGTTTTGGGGGGAGGCCTTTCCCGCCGTTTGAAAACCGAGGGGGGTTTGTTCCGGGCTTTGTACGAATGGATAAATTTCCCTGACTTTTCCCTGGCCTTTTTCCCAGAATTCTAAAGATCGGGGGAAAGGGCCCTTCGGGAACCCTTTTCCCACAAAAACCTATTGAACACGTGCCCATGCAGGGCTTATGGACCATCCATCCTTGGGCACCCGCGGACCCCTTTTTTTCCTCCCATTGTCCGTCCCCAAAGGGCCCCCGATTTGCATTTGGCCCGGGGGGAAAGCCCCACACAATTTTTTCTTCTCCCATGACGCGGAGAAATTTCCCCCCCTGTGTGAATTTCCTTTTTCCCGAGGCAAGCCAGGTGTAAAACTGCGTAAAAAACCGTTTGTCCCCTTTCCATGGGGTATGACGGGACCCATACTTTTTGGAGGCTGAGGATGGGTGGTGGGTGGGGGAAAGGAGGAGGAGGCGGAAAATTGGGCGGGGTTCCCGGCGTTTGAAACGTGGAGGAAAAAGGGGGGTTTCCCCCTGCCCAAAGTTTTTGGGAGTCCCCTGGGAGGAAGAAAATTCCCCCCGGGGGCCGTAAAGGACTTTTTACTGGCCCTGAACGTATTTTACGCCCAAGGGGCCCGCGTGCCTGCACCTTGGAAAAAAACCGAAAAGCTCAAGGACTGACCCCCCTTTCTGTTCAAACATATTTATAAAAGTGCGGGTTACTTTTTTTTTGGGAAAAGAAATTAGGGCCCTTGGAAAACTCCCATCTCGGCTCGGACAACCATAGTTCCCCTAATGGTGCAGAGTCCACCATTTGGAAAGGGGGGGAAACTGCAATCCCAAACAATTTGGACGGGACCCGGTCAGGGGGGAGGAGCGGGAGCATCGGGGAACCGGGAGATGATGCAAAGAAAAAAACCCCCTTTCCCTGCAGGGGGTGGGGGAAAACCTTGACTGGCTGCAAGGCTTTGCGTGCCAGGGGCGCTGCTGCGTGTTGCTGCACCCGGCCCGGGTTGGACCCCCACATCGGGAACCCAACGTTTCTCCCAGGCCACCGGAGGTAAACGCTGCATGTGTTGACCGGGCCCCTTTGGTTCCCAAACCCTTTTAGCCCCGGGCCCCCGCTTCACTTTTTGCCCACAGATTCTAAAATATCCCCCAAATTTGGTCCCCCCGGTGTTTTAGAAAAGAACTGCCACACCCGCCGAGTATCGGATTTTCCCGCCAACGCTCCTTTCCTGAGTGACTACTGCCGCCGCTTCCTCGCTGAGCCCCCGTCCCGCTACTTTTTGGGAACCTGCGAAGCTTTTTTTTAAACCCCGGGGCCGTTTGGGCCCCCAACCCACACTGCTGCTATCCTGTGACTCAAGGCCCCACACGACCCTTGCGGGTTTTGCTCTGCCTAAACCGCCAAGCTGACGCCCTCTTCCCCTTTGGAACATGATGAGCCCTTGGGCCTCCCCCGGGCCCTCCAATTCGGCCCCGGCACACCCACCCATCAAAATTTTGTTTTTTAAAATCGTCATTTGCTGTCCTCAAAAGGTTTTGGGTTTAATGCCGGGGGCTGACCTCTCAAAACGGGACCCCCCATGCCACTCTCCCCCATCTAAAACTTTGCCCCTATGCAAGAAGCGGGGGAAAAATTGGCCCCTTTCTTCGCTGGCAAGTAGTGCAAAATGCCCTCCTCAAATTGTTCATCCCCGCTATATAGTGGCGCCTGAGCCCAGACCATATTTAAAACTCTGGCTGGGGGGGAAAAAGGATGGGACAAAAGGCAGCTGGGGACAGGTGGGGGCCGCTGCCCGTCCGGGAAACCCCAACTAAGGGTTTTGTGTCTGAGGTTCCCACCGACTCTTGGCGGGGTTGTCGATGTATCTGGGAGGAAGAGGATAAACCTAGTAACAAATCAAAAATTTTTTTTGGGTTGCTGAAAAAACACAAGGCCCCGCTAAAAGGGCCAGCGGCATTTTTTGGGCCTCACCGAGTGCCCCTTTGCTGCGCCCATCCCCTTGCGTGTTTCCCGACCGGGGCCCTGTTCCAGGAATGTTTGTGCCACTGCACTCGCGGTGCAAGCCCTGCCCCCTCTCTTTTCTGACTTTACTGTTTGTTCAAAAAATTTTAAAAAGGAAAAGTTTGATGAGGGATATCTTTTATTTTGATAAATATACCCCCTTTGTTTTTTCTCCAAAAGGAACCCAGTAACAAGTTGGGGAAAACCCGGGATATAAATTGCGCTCCACAAATTGCCGGGAAAAAAAATTTTTACTTGTATGTGTCCCTTTTAAAAACAAATGTGGGGTTTTACTAAATGTAAAAGCACAAAAAAGGGGTTAAAATTTAACCCCTTTCCTTGTGAATTTTTGCTAAAGAAAAAAGAAATATTTGTTGGGTGTTGAAAAAAGGGGGTTTATTTTTGTCAGACAGCAGCAAAAAAAACGCTTAATTTTAAACCCCCGGATGTAAAATTTCGGCCCAAAAAAAATTTTGGGCCCCCAAACTAGTAGCTTTGTAGCGGTTACAATTGCGTGTTTTCTACCCACACAGTAAGAGAATTTAAAATTTTAATTTAAAAACGGGCATGAATTAGGCCAACAGGAAAAAAGTTAAAATATTTTTTCCCTTTAAAAAGACGGGGTTTTTTTTTTGTCAGCAACGCAGCAAAACAAAACCTTTTAATTTAAACCCCCGGGATTTTTAAAATTTCGGCAAAAAATTGAGGCCCCCACAAACTGTACTTTGTTTGCGGGTTACAATTGCGTTTTTCTTTCGCCAAACCCGAAAAAGGGTACAGTTGTAATTAACCTTTCTTGTGAATTTTGGCTAACGGGGAAAAAAGTATATATTTTGGGGTTTTAAAAAAACGGTTTATTTTTGTCCGCAAACCAGCAAACAACGCTTTAAAATTTAAAACCCCCCGGGGTAAAAATGCCCCCAAAAGAATTGAGCCCCCACCCAAAATAGTAGCTTTTTAGCATGTTTCAATTTGGGTTTTTTTCTATGCCAAAACAACAAAGATTTCAGTTTTAATTTAAACCCTTTTCTTGTGAATTAAAGGCCCACAGGGAAAAAAGTATATATTTTGGGGTTAAAAAGAAAAGGTTTTTGGGTCAGCACCCCCAGCAAAACAAGTTAAAATTTAACCCCCGGGTGTAAATTTTCGCCCCAAGATTGAGCCCACAAAAAAGTTTGCTTTTGTAAACGTGTTACAAATTCGTGTTTTTTTACGCCACAAAAACAAGAATAAAGTTGTAATTTTTCCTTTTTCTTGTGAATTTGGGGTACTGGAAAATGTATATATTTTGGCCCTTGAAAAAAAACGGTTTCTTTGGGGGCACACACCCGAAAAAAAAACGCTTTAAATTTAAAAACCCGGATTAAATTGGCTAAAAAATTTTAGCAGGGCCCAAAAAAGGGAAATGGTATTTTGTATTGTAAAACTGCCCTTTTTTTTTAAATGAATTTCAAACCCGGAACTGGGGGTTTGATCCCATTGGATATTGAATTTTATAGCAGCTGCCGTGGAAAACCCCAATGGGAAATTTAGATCCAATACCCCCAAAAAATTTGAAAAAAGAAAAATTAAGAAAAACATCCCCTTTAGAAAAATGGACACCCCACGAAATCGCTAAAATAAAATAAATTCTTTTAGTAAGGCTTTCGCCGCGGGAAACCCCCTTCCGATCAGTAAAAGTGAAGCGGGGATGAGTTCCCAGCGTTTTCGCCCGGGGCTTAAAAGTTCGGGCCTCACAGAATCCCGGGTTCTGATTGGCTTCCCCCTCTGCACTTTTTAAAGGGAGGCAATGCCCTTCTTCCCCCCAAAGTGCTTTTCCCCATTAGCCCATTTTGTCCCCAGCCATTTTTATTTCAAAAGCAAAACTTCGTTCACCCGAAGTACCCCCCCAAGTACAAATTTCGTTCCCCAAAAGGAAATTTTTCCCGAAATTTCCCAAAAAAATTCCACATCGTTAGAATCAATTTGCCCCCTCTCTACCCAAAACTAATTTTGAAAAAAGATCAGTAAAACCCAAAAACCAAAATAACACTATTTCAGTGATCATATGTGGTTTTGAACCCCCCGTATACAAAAGACTATGTTTACTGGGATATGACCTCAATTTCAGTGACCCTATATGGAAAATCCCAAATTTTAAAACAGGGTCTGTAGAAATGTATTGGGAAATCCTTTCAGTGGGCCATATAGTGGTAGATACCAGTTAAAACAGGTCTGCAGACTGTATATTTTCTTCCCTACAGTGCCCATATGTGGTTTGGTTTCCCGTATACCAGGCTCTTTCAGGGGCTGTTTTTTAAATTTCCTCCATACCCTTTTCCTTTTAAAATGGTTTAAACCCCAAATGTTCAAAAAACTCACAACTGTAAAATGACCTCAATACAGTGAAACCCAAAAATAATGGAAAAAAAAATTTTAAAATTAATAAATTTAAAAAAAAAATAAGAAAAAAATTAAAAAATTTAAAAAATAAATTAAAAAAATAATTTAAATGAAAAATTTTGAAAAAGTTTTTAAAAAAAATTTAAAAAAAAAAATAAAATTAAAAAAGGTTTTAAAAAAGAAAAAAGGCCCCCTTAAAAAAAAAAAAAAATTAAAAAATAAAAAACCCAAAAAAATTTTTAAATTATAAAGGCCCAACAAGTTTTATAATAAAAAAAAAAATTATTTAAAATTTTAAAAAAAAAAATTTAAATTGATGTTAAAATAAAAAGAAAAATAAATAAAAATTAAAAAATTAAAAAATTAAAAAATTTTGAATAAAGTTAAAAAAAAAATAACATTTAAAAAGAATGAAAAAAAAAGTGGGGGTAAAAAGAAATAAAAATTTAAAGGAAAATTTAAAAAAAGGGCCCCTTTTTTAAATGGGGAAAAAAAATATAAATTTAAAAAAGAAAAAAATAAAAAAAATTAATTTAAAATTTAAAATTGAAAAAAAGTATAAATAAATTTAAAAAATTTGTGTTTTAAAATTTTAAAATTTTTTAAAAAAAGTAATTAAATTAATGAATGGGGGGAAAAAATGGTAGGGGAATTTAATTTTTAATTTTAAAATGGACTAGATAAAAAATGAAAACTTGGTGAATTTTAATTAAAAATTTTAATTAATTTTAATTTTAAAAAGGGGGGTTTTTTAAAAAAATAAAGAAATTTTAAAAAAAAATTTTAATCTAAGGCACTTTTTTTTAAATTATTTTAATTTTGGGAATTAAAAAATTAAATTTTAAAATTTTAAATAAAAATTAAAAAAATTTAAAAAATTTAAAAAAAATTAAAATAAAAACTTTTTTGAAATTTGAAAAATTTTTAAACTTATTAACCCAAAATTTTGGAAAAAAAAATTTTAAAAAAAAACAAAAAAATTTTTTTTAAAAAAAAATTTTAAATAAATAAAAGGAAAAAATAATGAAATTTAAAAAATTGGATTTTTTTTTAAAAATGGAAGGGTTTCAGATAAATTAAATTTTTTTGGGGAAAATTAATTTTTGTCAAATTGGGTTTTTAAAATTTAACCCAACCCCAAAAAACAAAGCCCAGAAACCCTCACACAGCCCAATTCTACTTGACCCCCCCCCCCCCCCCCCTCGCTCTCAAAATAAAGCAGACCCCCATGCAAAGACACTGAAAATAACTTCCCATCTCAAACTTTGCCACTCACCCAGTAAACATGAAGTCTAGTTCAGGCAGATGCCAGGAGAGGAGGAGGAGTGGTGGGTACTGACAGCATCAATATAGGCACAGGAAGACTTGAGGAGAGGACCCTGTCTGCTCATGAAGCTGGAGCAGACATTAGGCAGCTCCACTACACAGCAGCGGCCCAAGATAAATTCACTGTTCAGGGGCCTCTTAGGCTGTTGATGAGTACTGCCCAGCATCCACTCCCCATTGCAAACAAATAGCTGTAAAATTAACCACTCCTGCCTCTGAATGCTCGGAACAGGGGGCCTAGGCAATCTGATGCAGGATGCGCCGCCGGACCCCCCAGTGGCGACGGGCTCCATAGCAGTTGCTACAGCTGCTACCCTGGTAGCTCTGCCACTGGTACCAATCCTCACTCAATCCTCAAAGGGTGAACTTTGTGACTTGCAACATTTCAATTCATTTTGTGGATTTTCACATCAGGTTTCACCCTTTGCAGTGCATATGAAATATACATACTATATTTCAGTCTAAGGCTGCGTGTGTTTTTACTGTGATTTGCTGAAGTTTTGTCAATGCAGCACTTAGCTTTGTGGATTTTACAAGTGAAACATGCAAAATAAATGTTTCACCTGTAAAAACTGCACAGCCAATAACTGCTTTGCAAATCCGCAGCAAATGTCGCTTTAACGTATTAACGTGCAATTTTGAAGCAGTTTTGAACAGCAACGGAACCATGTGATTATACCAAAAATTGTCCAACATGATTATGCACACCCGCGCACTGACTACTGAGATAATGATTGGCATCTCTCCTGGTCCTTTACCTGGTATGCAGCTATATCATAAATGAGTGGAGAAATTTGATCATGTCATATGTTTCTTCATTAGAAAGGCACAAGACAAATGTTCCAGCATCACCTTCTTCACCTTCAATGCAGGTTGGTGACTGATCACTGAATACCCCTTTTATCCAATCGTCCACCCTTTATGACTGCTGCTCTTCAGACCACTGTAATCTTCTTCAGTGTAGGCGTCAGTGCTGGTTTAGTTTCTTCAGCTATTCAGTCAGGCAGTCGCGTTGCTAGGGTCCCAAAACATCCGGGGGCCCGGGCCCTGTGTTGTGTTTTGCTCAGAAGGGCGGGTTTCACACAGTGTTTTTTACGCCCCATGAACCGCGGCATGTGTTTTTACAGAGAAAAAACTGTGGCCAGTGCGTTCCTCTGAAGCTCCCACTAATATTTATTCTCCCCAGAACAGGTAATCGTTGCTCTCAGTGACAGCTATGAGTTTCCATAATGTCGGCCCGTATTTCAGGTGCATTGAAGCGCAATTACCCGTCAAAGTACGGACCAACATTACATCGTGTGATCATACACAGCGTATTTGTGGGGTATAGCTGTGCTGTAATGCGCCTAAAGTGCGCCCCACAAATACGGTAAAATCATAGCAGTGAGGGCTATGATTACCTGTTTTCCCTGCACACAGAACCCGCCCGTAAAAATAAGTGACCTGCCGCTTCATTCAGTGGGAAAGTGAAGATGGATGGGAGGTGGCCGGAGCGCTGCTGAAACTACACGCTGGAGAGCACGTACTTCCAAGAGCAGGCGTATAGCGGTGTGCACAGGTCCGTGCCACCATGCGCTGTGTGAACAGACCTTTAGGGCAGTACACCGTGTGTTTTGGAAGTACATACTGTTCAGCGTGTATTTCCAGGTACGGGGGGAGGGAGAGGGGGACGGTCCATTCACTTCCACTATCAGTGCTGTAAGTGACGTCACTTCTCTCCCCCGTTGTGCAATATGTGTGTATTGTACACACGGGAGAGATGAGATGTAATTCATAGCTCTGTGAGAACTATGAATTACAGTAATTGCGGCGCGCATGTCGGGCGTATTGAAGCGCAAATACGGCATGAAATGCGCCCTGCGGTTTACGCAGTGTGAACAGAGCCTTAGTCTGGCTGCAGCAGCTAAAATCATACGCAACCCTGACTAATGACAGATATAAAAAAATTATATTCAAATATAATTCATCATCAGGTTGTAGTTTACATGTCTAAGGGTATGTTCACATGGCGTAATTGCAGTAATCCATAGCTCTCATAGAGAACTATGGATTACACGTCCTCTCCCCGCGCATACAATACGATCGTATTGTACGCATGGGGAGATAAGTGACATGTCAATGCATGTCTATGGGGCTGGCAGGCTGTTACCCCCCATCCCCGTGCTTCGAGAAGACGTGTTGATCAGCGCGAGCTCCTGAAGCACACAGTGTATTGCAGCACGTTCTGTACACGTCACAATACACTGTGTGAACATAGCCTAACAGACACACAGGCAGGATTATGTTTTAGTGATGTGAATGAGGTGATATTGTGGATATGTGTGTGTATACACAAATATACATACACACACACAGGGCATACACACATACACATACAGGGCATACATACACACACATACAGTGCATACACACACGTATACACATTTATACATACACACAGACATCTATACAAACACATACATACACATTTACATACACAACATTCAGTACAGTTCACATTCATGAACATTATTTTGTCTCCCCCTTATTACACTACTTAAAATTATTGTTCGGCACTGAGGCTCCTCACTCACTTCTTGCTGGTCTGGTCCCGAGATAGGAGCACAGCAGGGGGTGAAGACCTCTCTCGGCTGGACAGTGCGCTGCTTCCTGACTCCCTTCACAGTGTGAGCAGGCGGCGCCCCCTCCTCAGCTCCCGTCATCCCGAGCAGTCACACTCCCCCTCCCTGCCTGCACATAGCTGCTGCTGCTCTGAATTGTATGAGCGTCCAGGGGACGCACAGACAGTGCAATAGCTTGTCGGCTCTACAGGTCACAGTAATGACCTGGAACCGGACGTTCTGAGACTCGGGGCACAGGGAGTCTGGTCCGGGGCTTGTGCCCCGAACAAAACTACCTAGCGACGCCCCTGCAGTCCGGTGTGTAAGAACTTTCCCTCTAGGCCATGTCCCCACGGCACTGGTTTTCGGACGGTTTTTCAGACGGTTTGCGGTTTTTCAGGCCGCCTGAAAAACCGGCCGAAAATGAGCACAAAAGTGCTTTATGGAAAACCCGTGTAGCAGTCCCCACTGCACGGGTTTTGCCTTTGGACGGTTTTGCCACCGGCGGACCGGCGACAAAACATTGTAGAACCACAATCTTCCGTCCGGTTTCTGGACGGAAGATGTGCTTCTCAATGGGAGGGGGGAGGGCTCTTCTCTGCTCATCGCGGAGAAAAGCCGACCCCCCGCGGCCGTGGGGACGGCCGCAAAACAGGACAAATACCGGCCGACAAACTGGCCGGTATTTGTCCACTGCCGTGTGGATGCGCCCTTACATGCAGACTAATTTGCATTTTACACTTGTGGAGGTTTCCTTTTTTTATCCTTTCTTGCATGCAAATTACAAGGCAATTTCATATTTTTATATTCCTCAACTTGATCTTAAAAAACATATGCCATTAATTTAAATAATAAACTTCCAGTCACTTGAGGTGTTTCATGAAGCTAGAATGTTGAGCTATTAAACGCCAATTTTGTGTCAGGTCTGTGATATATTTACTTGCTACAAAGTAAATAAACTGGGTGACCAAGTGTGAGGTTTAGAATTTTTTTTCACTATAAATCACATAAACCTTCTCTGAAATGTAACTATAAGCTGTCAACACTCTACCGTACCGACCTATTGATTAACACAGAAAACTGCTCCTCTTTCAACAGAAGAAAAATGTGTTACAACAATCTAATGCCTCAGTAAGAACAATACAACTACAATACACTGATTACTGTATCGAAACAAAAAAGAGCAAGAAATGCTGTTAGTTTCCTGTGAATATGGCTCGACACCAATAGTTTTATAACATGTGATCCCTGGAGTTGTGAGCTGCTTTATGCGGGAGCTAGTGATGCATTCAGCGCTGGCAGTACTACTGATGGATAGATTAGACAGCACCTGTCATCTGTCTACCACTAATACGCTTCCCATGTGAACATGTCCAAGGTGGATGTTATTTTAAAAGCTGTTTATAAAATTTAAGCTGTATTACAAGAGAGGGAGTTAGAGCGGCTTTTTGATCTTTAGAAAATATGTGAGATTAATCACTTATTAATGTACTTTCTGTGGCTGGAATGCTTCTGAGGCCTCCCATGCAGTCACATGACTGTGCTCCCGATGTTTTCCTCCTGCTTATGTCACATCCCATACTCTGAACAGGTGGCTATCTCCCATCTCTGTAGCACAAGACATCACATAGCACCTGCTTCTTATCTCCACAAATCCTTGGTTCTTCCCCTTCCCCACCTGTCTCTGGAGGTAGCATGCTGGGCTGCAGATTGTGCAGTGTCTATTGAGCATCAGAACAGCAGAAAGGTCTCTCAATAGCAGATCTGTGATGCATGAAGAGGCAATGATCAACTCTACCTTGTAACAGAGGTGTATGCAGACAATAGATAAAGGCAATGTCTGTAAGATGGCAGAGGAATCATGAGAACTGTAGTTCTTTACTCGGTATACTGCAGCAAGTCCTGGCAGCATTAAAACAAAAATACTGCATAAAGTTAGTACCCTATGGCAAAAATGTAAAACAGGATTTCAGTTGGTACTCATTGAATCTGAAGTTAAATCAAATTACACTTTCAATATTATTAAAATAAAGTAAACGACTGGGAGGGAATGTAAATCATATTGACCTTCTGTCAATCACTGCTCATCAAGGGGTGGGATATAGTAGTGCATCTCAAACAATTAGAATATCATTAAAAACTTACATTGTGTCCAGAATTCAGGTCAAATAGAGAAATCCGTACATTGTAGAGACTTATTATACAAAGAGCAGTATATTGCAAATGTTGATTTCTCTTTCTGTGGATGATCTTGACAGCTAATGAAAACCCAAAATTCAGTATATCAAAAAATTAGAAAAAGTAAGATGAATTGTAAAAATGACTTGTAATACAGAAATGTTGGCCTGCTGTAAGGTATATACAGTAGATGCACTTAATACTTTGTTGGAACTCCTTTTGCATAAATTTCTGCATAAATGTGGTGTGGGATGAAGGCAATCAGCCTGTGGTACTGCTGAGCTGTTACGAAGCCCAGGTTGCCTTGATAGTGCACTTCAGCTCGACTGCATTGTTGGGTCTGATGTCACTCATCTTCCTCTTAACAATACCACATATATTTTCTGTGTTTAGGTCATGGGAGTTTGCTGGCCAAACCCACACACTGATAACATAGATATAAAACCAGGTATTGGTACTATTGGCAGTGTGGGCAGGTGCCAGGTACTGCTGGAAAGTAAAATCAACATCTCCATAAAGCTGGTCGGCAGAGAGAAGAATGAAGTGCTCTAAAATTTCTTGGTAGATGTCTGCACTGACCTTGGACTTGATATAACAGTGAGTGTGGTGGCTCTTGAAGCACTGATTCCAGCCACAGTCTTTGCCAAATTCTTGAAGATCATTTTCTTGATAATCCTTTGAAGGCTGGCATTCTCCCTCTTGCCCCTTTATCTATCTCACTTTTTTCCTTTCACATAAATTTCCATTAATTTGCTTTGATACAGCACTTTGTGAACAACCAGTTTCTTTAGCAATGACTTTTTGTGGCTTACACTCCTTGTGGACGGTGTTAATGACTATCTTCTGGACAACTGTCAAGTCAGCAGTCTTCCCCATGAGTGTGTAGCCTACTAAACCAGACTGAACAACGATTTAATGTCTTAGGAAACCATGAATCAACACTATTGAACTTACTCATATTATTCTTATTTTCTGATATACTGAATTTTAGGTTTTCATTAGCTGTAAGCCATAATCATCCAAATTTTAAAAAAAATAACGCTTGAAATACATTTCTCTCTATGTAATGAGTCTTTAAAATATTAGTTTCTTTATTTGACTTGAATTCTGGACATAAATTAGGTCTTAAATGATATTCATATTTTTTTAGATTCATTAGTATTAGAAAGCAACGAAGGACAACTAATAATAGTATCTTTGCGCCCAAGGAAAAAGAAAGCTAGTCAGATAGGTCTGGTCACACAGAATCACTATTGTATCACAAAATTCCCCAAACAAGTATTACTGGGTAGAAAGGAAGAAGTTTACAATATTTCACAAAAGTGAGTACACCCCTGACATTTTTGTAAATATTTTATTACATCTTTTCATGGGACAACACTGAAGATATGACACTTTGATGTAATGTAAAGTAACAGTGTAAATTTGCTGTGCTCTCAAGATAACTGAACACAGCCATCAATGTCTATTTTCACTAGGGGTGTACTCACTTTAGTTGCCAGCGGATTACACATTGATGAATGTGTGTGGAATTATTTTGAGGGTACAACAAATTTACACTTTATACAAACTGTACACTGACTATTTTCAGAGTTGTCCCATGAAAATATATTATACAAAAGAGGCTCGATTCTGGGACAACAGCCATGCAGACCAAATTGATGCAGTGTTCACTAACAGGCTGTCCTCCCCCCCTTAACCTCTGCAGCAATGCTGGCAGCACTCATATGCCTATTCTGAAAGACATGCTCTGGATATGATGCTGAGCATGTGCACTCAACTTCTTTGTTTGACAATGGCAAGGACCCATTTTTAGTGGAACTTGGCCTCTTAAACCGCTGTATGGTATTGGCCACCGTGCTGCAGCTCAGTTTCAGGTTGTTGAAAATCTTCATATAGCCTAGGCCATCTTTATGTAGAGCAACAATTCTTTTTGCAGATCCTCAGAGATTTCTTTGGCATGAACTTACAGTGACCGGTAGGACATCGTGTGAGAGCGATAACACCAAATTTAACACACCTGCTCCTTGTTCACACCTGAGACCTTGTACCGTTAACAAGTCACATGACACCCTGGGGTGAAAATGGAAATTGGGCACATTTTGTCCATTTTCACTTAGAGGTGTGATTACTTTTGTTGCCAGGAGTTTAGACATTGATGGCTTTGTGTTGACTTATTTTAGGGGCACATCAAATTTAAACTTTTATACAAGCTATACACTGACTACTTTACATTGTATCAAAGTGTCATATCTTCAGTGTTCTCACATGAAAAGATATAATACAATATTTACAAAAATGTGAGGGGTGTACGCACTTTTATAAGTTATTGTGTCTACAAGAAATAGGTAAGTATAAGAACTAGACCATCTGCATTGGAGAAGGTGGCTTGATCTGATGAGTTTTCATTCACGTCCTGTGGATGAATGGGTGCATGTGGAGCCACTTTCAGAGTTTGTAATCGTGAATGTTTCAGGTTATAAAGGTGAACAGCACAGAGGAACACAATTCTGCCAACGGAATACAGGTAAGGATTAGCAAATGAGAGAAACAGTTGTATACAAAGAAAAAATTACAAGGGCAATACAAATTGACAAACTCTGTAACACAGTAAAATAGGAGAATGTATGGTCCTGCATGTTTGAAATGACAGGAGGCAAAGAATATAGTAGAGGTGTTTTATTTTACAGAGCACAAGCTGTATATGAGTGCTAAAGTGACTTTATTACATTAAGCTACATGAACCAGTTACCCAGACAGCATGCACAGATATAAAGTGCCCTGAGAGCTTGCTGAAAAGATAACAAAGGCAAGTTCATGGTGCTAACAAATTTTGTCAGTGTGAATAAGTTGTTCCAAGCAAGGTGAGAAATAAGAATGAAATCATTTTATTAAAGACTGAACTGTCGGCTTTTCTATAGCCAATGTACTGCATCCAGAATGTTTGCTGTAGTATGTGTTCTATGAGTATTGGAGGATAGTGGAAGAAGCTACAGCATTAGGGCAATTTTTGATGCTTATAATTTCATATTTTTATAACACTACACCTCATATACCTAAACTATCAATTTTTATGTGAAAGATTTTAAGAAATCTCCTGTGCCTATATATTGCTATGTGAAAGAGGGGGTCAAGGATTCCAAGTTGACGAAACAGTCACATACCAAATTGATAGTAGAAATAAGGTCTTTCTTCAAAATGGTGTCTAAGATGCTTTATGGTTACTGACTACATTAAAGGGGTTGTCTCACCACAAGAATTGCTTTATATGTTAAAGATCTTGCAAAAACAAGTCACTTTGCAATATGTGTCCATTAACAGTATCCTAACTATTCTGAGATATCCCCTCTTGTATGGGCTGCACCAGCTCCTCAGGTCACTACAGCTACAGACCTGTTCAATCTCTTCTGATAGGCTGGCAGTGCTGGTCGCTATAGCTACAGACCTGGTGTCCTCAGCAGCTCACACTGTAGGCCAGTAGTAGCCATTAAAGCCAGTAGACCCCAAATTAAAAAATTAAACCGAGAAAACAGGACTGAGGTAAGGTGAATCGATCTAGTGAGACAACCCCTTTAAGGGATCAATGCATTTGCTGGTAACAGTACACTCCTGTGGGTGCTGTACACTTGTGTTCTACAACATTTAAGTGTTGTACATCATCAATTATAACAGTTTTTTAGGCAAATGAACTCTAGCCCTGGCCAGCTCAATGTTAGACTGCCCTGATGGCAGCTCTGTCTACAGGCACGTATATTTCTAAAATTACCAAAACCAAGAATCTGTTTTTAGGCTGGAAAATTTTATAGAGTAGTAACCTATAAAATATTTGGATTATATACTGTATCTCTAAAATTATATACAGTTGAAACCATAAGTTTACACAGTGTGGCGGTGCGACCATGGGTGGTCGCATGGTTCTGCCACAAGGTGGCATACGTGCCACCGAGAGCCTGGTCTCGGTGGGGGAAGCCAGGTATTGTCGGTCAGCAGCATTAGGTGGCTGACCCTTGTACCTAGCATGGCTGATGTCCAGCCACTAAGGGCTGGCCTTCCCGGAACAACTGCAGATGGGTGGGTGGTTGTTCCCACGTTCCAGGTGCCTATGGTCCAGCCCAGGTATTGGGTAGGTCTCTGGAGATCTATTAAAGACCTCCTACTCCAGATGATCGGGGGGTGTGGTCAACTGCAGTATGGAGAAGCAGTGGAGCTTGAGAGAGGAGGCTCTGAACCCCCAGGCTTGAGGAAGCCATAACCAGTGGAGACTGGTGAGTTGTTTTCTGGTGGTGCTGGATGGTAGATCCAGGCCACAGGTTAGAGAGGTAAATATATGTTTAGTTAGTGGCTAGACGGCCGAGGATTTTGGTTATGTTTTGGTTGTATGCCATGCTGTAAACCTGCACTGGAATAAACAGGTGGCGTGTTAAGAAGAAGCCTTTGTCGGTGTGCGTATGTTGGTGTGCCAGACCGCTTACCAAAAGCGGCGATCCCGAAGCTACGTACCCCCAGGACGGCGAAAGAGGGCGCCCGTAAAGAATGAGGCTTTAAAATGGTGGGGATGCGGGCACTTTTGGCACTAACCCGGCAAGATTGGTGTAGGCAAAAAGGGGGGGCAAACTGATTTGGCACAAAGTCGTGCAGGAAGATCCTGAAATGAAATAACTGCTGCAATTTACATGGACTGCGAATTGTACCTGTGGACAAAGGTTTTGTTAAGAAGAGCACCCCTGCCCACCTTTTTTTGTCAAAAGAGACGTTACTGCACCGAAAAATTTTTGTTTGGTGGAGGAGTGCTTGCCCAATTGATGCGGGTACTGTAAGCAGAAAAAGGTTTAATAAACAGCCCCGGGGGCGATTTTGAAGCAAGCAAAGGCAATAAAAGCGATTGCCAATGGGTTCCATTCTGCTGGGGTGTCGGGAAGGGGCCGAGCCAAAGATGGAAAAGACGGCTCCCAAAATTCCCCAAACCGACGGGTCAACAGATCCTAAATTGGAAAATTTTGGGAGAGGCTGTCCGGTTGCCAAGAGGCCCTGGGTTCCAATCCCAGAGAAGGGCTCGTCCAGAGGTGTGAATTGGCTGTTGCTTTGGAACCAACCCTTACTGCCAGATGGAGATTCTGTGGCCCGGGAGGTTTATCACCCATCGAAGAAGGGGGCCCATTCAGGAAACAAGTTGCCAAGGGGACCTTTCCGCCTTTGCCGGGGCAACCCGCCTTCCTCAGCAGGAGCCTTTACCACCAAACACAGGGGGCCCCTGTTGGAGATGCCACACATTTTAGATTTGGTCCTGACTGCCCCCTAGAGGGGGCTGGAAGGGGGCACAGCCAAGCAAAGGAGTTCCTGGTGGAAAGGAGCCCCACCCAGGGGGTGGTGCAGACATAGCAACAGAACCGACTGCACCCCGACATCCACCTGTTGTTGGGGAACCACTGGACCTGGAAGACTCTCCAGGGGTGTATTGGGGTGCACCTGTGTTGAACGCCCGGCATGAGGGGCTATGGAACCTGGAGGGCAAAGCAGAGGCCCAGACATGCTGCCTGAACAAGGGGAAAAAGGGTAGATAGCAGGGCTGAGTTATGGCTCAGTGTCTCCCAGGGTGCATCTCTAGGGGATTGGGAAATTTTTATGAACTGTGGGGATGAATAATGTCTAGCAAAAATTTATGATGAGATAATAAGAAAAAATGTATTTTCTCCTTTTTACTGAGGTCACACAGTCTGAGAGGGGGGAGGATAGCCCTATCACAAGCTACTCCAGCTAAATTTCGTGTGTGAAAAAAAAATGCACTGTGTAACAGGTTGCAAAACAGAGGGATTAGCGCTAGTGTGCCCCTAGAGGGTCATAGGGGAGAGCAGCCCAAGTAGCCCCCGGTGATGTGTTCCCCAAGGGATAGCCAGCAGATAGTTCTACTGTTTTGGTTCCCCCGTTAGATGTTTGAATTTCTAATGGGGAACCTGCAAGTGTTTTTTTTCTGAAAGAGAAACAGCCTCACAGGAAGGCGAGGCTCTGCTGCTGGTAGGGGGCTCTACTCCGTATGAGGGGGGACTATGAGGGGAATTACTGGTTAGTTATTTAGGAGAAAAAACCCTCTGGGAAGAGTCCAGTTACAATATGGGATGGTGCTCGTGTGTCTTTCTACGAGTAGGATGAGGGTTGATTATTCGAAGGGAGTCATGAAAAGACGTTGAAAAAACCTGTGCCCAAGGGCAGATTTTGTGTGCAGCCCTGATCAGTGTATTACCGAGAAGTTTATCTGTGATGAAAATCCAGATGGTGGTCGCATGGTTCTGCCAAAAGGTGGCATACGTGCCACCGAGAGCCTGGTCTCGGTGGGGGAAGCCAGGTATTGTCGGTCAGCTGCAGTAGGCGGCCTGACCCTTGTACAAAGCATGGTGATGTCCAGCCACTAAGGGCTGGCCTTCCCGGAACAACTGCAGATGGGGGGGTGGTTGTTCCCACGTTCCAGGGCCTATGGTCCAGCCCAGGTATTGGGTAGGTCTCTGGAGATCAAATTAAAGACCCCCTACTCCAGATGATCGGGGGGTGTGGTCAACTGCAGTATGGAGAAGCAGTGGAGTTTGAGAGAGGAGGCTCTGAACCCCCAGGCTTGAGGAAGCCATAACCAGTGGAGACTGGTGAGTTGTTTTCTGGTGGTGCTGGATGGTAGATCCAGGCCACAGGTTAGAGAGGTAAATATATGTTTAGTTAGTGGCTAGACGGCCGAGGATTTTGGTTATGTTTTGGTTGTATGCCATGCTGTAAACCTGCACTGGAATAAAAAGATGGCGTGTTAAGAAGAAGCCTTTGTCGGTGTGCGTATGTTGGTGTGCCAGACCGCTTACCAAAAGCGGGGATCCAGAAGCTAAGTATCCCCAGGACGGCGCAAGATGGCGTCCGAACGCAAGTGAGGCGTTACAACACACTATATAAAAAGACACATTTGCATGTTTTTTCTCACTATCTGACAAGAAGTCAGAATAAACCTTATCCGTTTTAGGTCAGATAGGAACCAAAATTATTTATATTTGCCAAATGCTAGAATAATGAGAGAGAATTTTTGAAGGCATTTTTATTACTTTCTGCAAACTCAAAAGTTTACATACACTAGAATTACTATGCCTTTATACAATTTGGGACAGCCCATATGATGATATCATGTCTTTGAAAACTTCTGATAGGTTGATTGGCAACATCTAAGTTAATTAGAGACACAACTGTGGATGTATTTTAATAATGATATGGCTCTAATTTTTTCTCCTCCTCATCTTCTGAAAGCCATAACTTTTTTATTTTTCCACCTACATAGACATATGAGGGCTTTTATTTTGCGCGATAAGATGTACTTTCTATTGGTGTTATTCATATTACCATAGATTGTCCTGGGAAACCGCAAAGAAATTTTAAGTGGGTCAAAATGTGAAATTTTTTTATTTGCACCATGTTTGAGGGAGTTTTGTTTTTATGGCGTTCATTCTTCAATAAAATTGATGTGTTCACTGTATTCTACATTTTGATATGCATCTGCCAATACCAAACATGTATGGTTTTCATTATGTCTTGGTACCGTATTTTTAAAATTTGCTCCGAGGCGCCATTTTGTGTGGCTAATAACTTTTTTGTACTAATACTAATGGACATGAGTGAGGGGGCATTTTTTGCGGGCTGAAGTGTACTTTTTACTGCTAGCAGTTTGGAATACATGCAACTTTTTTGATCAATTTCATTCCAATTTTTATGTGACGTGAAGTGACCCAAAAACCGCAATTTTGGCGTTTGGTATTTTTTTTCTTCTACGGTATTCAGCGTACAGGATAAATGATGTTATATTTTAATAGATCTGACTTTTTGTATATGGCGATATCAAATATGTGTTATGTTTTTATTATTTTATTTGTAAAATGGCGAAAGGGGGGTGATTTTATCTTTTAGTACTTTTTTTTTTTTTACATTTTAAAACTTTTTTTTTTTTTTACTTTAACTTTGAGTTCCCGTAGGGCGCTTCACCACTAGGGGGCGCAATAGTTTATACAGCCTAATGCATTGTATATACAATGCATTAGGGTGTACAAAGATGGCGGTTTCCCCACTTCCTGCTTGGGGCCGGAAGTGGGGAAAGTTATAATATGGCGGCAATGGAAGCTTTTACAAGGCTTCCCGCTGCCATGTGGAGTGATCTGGGTCCTGGGATTTCTCTGCGGGTTCCCCGATCGCTGTGAGGAACGGTACGCAGCACCATTTCTCATTTATTTAGATGCCTCGGCAAAGATAAAGGGTTAAACAGCGCCAGGTGTTAGCTGCAATTAGCCGCTAACACCCAGTGGCTGTGTAACAGGATCGCACTGCGATCCCGCTACAAAGCCCCTTACCGGCGCTATGATGTATGAGTATGTCATATGTCGGTAAGGGGTTAAAGCTCACCAGAAACATACTGCTTCTGTGTGTAACATCATGGGAAAGTCTAAAGAATATCAGCCAAGATATCAGGAAGAGAATTGTGGACTTGCACAAATCTGGATTATCCTTGGTTGCAATCTCCAAATACCTGAAGTTGCCTTGTTAATCTGTACAAACAATTATATGCAAGTACAAACAAGATGGGAATGTCCATACATCAAACCGCTCAGGAAGGAGATGGTTCTGTTGTCTCAGAGATGAACGTGCTTTGTTCCAGCATGTGCATATCAACACAAGAACAAAAGCACAAGACCTTGTGAAGATGCTGTTGGAAGCTGGTAAGATTGTGTAATTATTCACAGTGAAACAAGTATTATATCAACATGGGCTGAAAGACCACTCTTCCAGGAAGAAGCCATTACTCCAAAAGAAAAATATAAAAGCCAGATTCATGTTTGCAAATTCACACAGGAACAAAGACCTACATACTGCCAAGCTGGATACAAAGTGGCTTAAGGATAACCAAGTCAATGTTTTGGAGTGGCCATCACAAAGCCCTGATCTCAATCCTATTGAAAATTTATGGGCAAAGCTGAAAAGAGAGGTGCAAGCAAGACGACCTACACACATGGCTCAGTTACACCAGTTCTGTCAGGAAGAATGGACCAAAATTCCTACCAACTATTGTGAGCAGCTTGTGGAAGGATATCCAAAATGTTTGACCCAAGTCATACAGTTTAAGGGCAATGCTACTAAATACTAATGAAATGTATGTAAACTTTCGACTTTGTAGAAAGTAATAAAAATGCCTCAAAAAATTCTCTCTCATCATTCTGGCATTTGTCAAATATAAATAATCTTGGTAATTCTAATTGCCCTAAAATGTGCAAGGTTTATTCTGATTTCATGTTAGATAGTAAGAAAAACACGTATATGTGTCTTGTTATATAGTGTATATACAGGGCGGCCGCCGTTAGGACGGTCTGTGAAGCAAGGGGGGGCCTGCCACCGTCGGTAGATTCCGCCCCTTTTATTCACAGAGGTTATCTTAATTGTATGCATGTCCTTGCTATGCACTCCCTGCCCCTGTCCTACATAGCTGTGCAGGCGGAGAAACGGAAGTGACGTCATGGCACTGCCTGCCGAGCTTCCTGTCCTAGGCCCCAACCCTAAAGCAGCAGGCTTGGGGCTGGGAACAGACAGAGATGCCGGCAAGGTGAGTACTTAGCTATGGGCCCATTCTGCCAACAAGGGGCCCTAAGCTACAGGGGGGACTATTCTGCACAGGGGGGCCCTAAGCTACGGGGGGCCTATTCTGCACAAGGGGGCCGTAAGCTACAGGGAAGCCTATTCTGCAAAGAGGGGCCCTAAACTACAGAAGAGGCCTATTCTGCACAGGGGGGCCTAATCCGCACAGGGGGGCCCTAAGATACAGCGGGGGCCTATTCTGCACAGGGGAGCCCTAAGCTACAGGAGGGACCTTCTCTGCGCAGGGGGTCCCTAAGCTACAGGAGGGGCCTATACTGCACAGGGGGAGCCTATTCTGCACAGGGGGCCCCTAAGCTACAGAGGGGACTATTCTGCCTACAGGGGTGCCCTAAGCTATAGGGTGTCCCTATACTACCTACAGGGATGCCCTAAGCTACATGGAGCCCATATTCTAACTACAAGAGGGCCCTATTTTACCTACAGGGGGGCCTTAAGCTACCTACAAAGGGCCCTAAGGTACCGCCCGGGGGCCCCAAGCTACCTAGCTACCGCCCAGGGGCACCAAGCTACCTAGCTACCACCCGGGGGCCCAAGATTTCTAGCTACCACCCGGAGGGCACACTGTACAGACTGGGGGGCCCCGAATCTACCTGCCTACCTACTTTGGGTCCCATAATTACCAGGGAGTAATTATTACCATTTGGGCCACTATAGCGCTTTACAAGGTTTCCTGCTGCCATGTGAAGCGATCTTGGTCCCGCGTATTTGACGCGGGTGCCCCGATCGCTGTGACGAATGGTGCGCAGCACCATTTCTCATTGACTTAGACGCTACGGCGTCCCTAAGCTACAGGAGGGGCCTATGCTGGACAGGGGGGGCCTATTCTGCACAGGGGGGCCCATTCTGCACAAGGGGGCCTTAAGCTACATGGGGTCCTATTCTTTACAGGGGGGCCCTAAACTACAGGAGGGGCCTATACTGGACAAGGGGGGCCTATTCTGCTCACGGGGGCCCTAAGCTACAGGGGTGCCTATTCTGCACAAGGGGGCCCTAAGCTACAAGGGTGCGATTCTTTATAGGGGGCCCTAAACTACAGGAGAGGCCTATTCTGCTTACAGGGGGCCTATTCTGCATGGGGGGGGGGGGACTAAGATACAAGGGGGACCTTTTCTGCACAGGGGAGCCTTATTCTGCACAGGGTGTCCCTAAGCTACAGGAGGGGTCTATTCTACACAGGGTGTCCCTAAACTACAGGAGGGGCCTATACTGAACAGGGGGAGCCTATTCTGCACAGAGGGGTCCTAAGCTTACAGGGGGCCTATTCTGCCTACAGGGGTGCCCTAAGCTACAGGGTATCCTTATTCTACCTACAGGGGTGCCCTAAGCTACAGGGGGCCCCTTTTCTTCCTACAGGGGTGCCCTAAGCTACAGGGGCCCCTATTCTACCTACAGGGGGAACTTATTCTACCTACAGATGGGTTCTAAGCTACAGGGGGCCCCTATTCTACCTACAGGGGGACCTAGCTACCACCCGGGGGCCCAAGCTTTCTAGCTACCACCTGGGTGCCACATTGTACAAGCTGGGGGGACCCGAATCTACCTGCCTACCTACTGTGGGGCCCATAATTACCAGGGGGTAATTATTACCATTTGGGCCATTATAGTTGGGGAGTTTGTACATGGGGGAAGGGGGCACTCAGTTGGAAAAATGATAAAACAAATAGTGAGGAGTCTCAGGTGTTTATGTTGTAAATTCTGCAGGGACAAGTGGTGGATAGGAGGAGTCATCATGGAGGTCTGGACCAAATGGAGAAGAAAAGGGAAAGTGAATAACTCCTCAGACAAGTCATCACCTGTGAGGCCCTATCTGTAATGAATTAGGGGGAGGGGGCGGGAGGGGGTTGGTCGGATGGGGGTGGAGCCTGGGCGTTTCGTCAGGGATGGAGGCGGAGTGGGGGAGGCCCAGACGCTCCAGCTGTATGGGGCCCCAAAATTCCTGATGGTGGTCCTGTGTATGTAAACTTCTGGTTACAACTGTATACCTGAACACTGTCTGATTTCAGTGCTGACTGAGATGATTGACTTTTTCCTCCACACCCATCTGTGTTCTGCTAGCCTGATGCTAGGCTGAAGACACTTGAGACTGAGTATGATTGACAGCTGCCTTTGCCATTCAGTCTGGGTTCTGTATGCCTGGATGTCAGAGGGCTGACCCAATCTTAGCCTGAGACGGGACTCTGACATCCTGTATAAGATTACTTCTGACTTGGAGCTGTACTGGAAATAGCCCTGGCTTGAGCTGGTGCGCTTTTTCTATTGTTTGCTTGGATTTTGACCTATTCTCCGCTTTCTCTGGCTTTGACCTGGTTCGTCTGGCTACTCTGTTGTTTTTGTCTGTCCGTCTGTTTTGTGTTCCACTTTTTTAGGCTAGGGGCAGCCGTCCAGTTGTCTTGTCCGCCTAGGGTTGGACAGGCAAGTAGGCAGGGATGGATTTGGTGGGCCTAGCGCTAGGGCTCACCGTTTTCCTGTCCCTATCTGTTCATCTGTTCTGTTGGTCCCTGACACAGACTATAGTACAGTTGTCTAAAGGGGCCATTAAAATCCATGTCCCCCTTCACAAAACTTGTGACAAACAAGATTCAATAAAATGCATGAAATCATCAAATTTAGCCTAAAACTTATACAAACAAGGTGTAGTGTGAAAAAAAACTGTAACATGTAAGGAGTATTAGGGTGAGCAGAAAAAATGAAACACATGATGATGTGTGACAAATGCGAGTAATCTAAAAAATAGTCAACAAGACAGCAGAAAAAGTAAAAAAAACTTAAAATATATTGTGTTATAACGTCACCAGAAAATCTTACTCGCAGACCTAACTATGTTAACTATCTATGCTGAAAAAGTGCGTTAGATCATGAATCTAAAACATATGCAAACAAGATGTACCATATCAGGAGAACTAAAGAAACGCTAAAACTGTTGGAATGCGCCAAGCAATTTTTGCATACAAATTAAATTAGGGATTATATAAGTATTTAATTTTTCATTATGGGACTTTCACACAGCGCAGTTTTGGTGCAGTTTTAACTGCGCTCCAATTAAACTGCCTTTATTACCAGCAAGCTTCTTTCAGTTGTCTAAATAATTCAGGAAGGTGTTTCAAGAAAGTAATCAATTACTGTGTGTGAAGTCTTGTGGATACAAACAGACTAATTGATTACTCACTTTCCAAACAGTTTAGGGAAGTGCAAAGCTTGCTGGTATTAACCCCTTAAGGACCCAGCCTGTTTTGACCTTCCTGACACAGCCCTATTTTTGAAATCTGACATGTGTCATTTTATGTGAGAATAACTTTTTGACACTTTTACCTTCCATGTGATTCAGAGATGTTTTCTCGTGACACATTGTGCTTTAAGTTAGTAAGAAATTTTTATCCATACAATCCTTGTCTGTTTGTGAAAAATATCAAAATTTCATGAAAATTTGGAAAAATTTGCAATTTTGAAAGTTGCAAAATTTCTGCATGCAGACAGATAATTATTCACCACAAAATAGTTTATAACTAGCATCTACCATATGTCCACTATAGGTTGGCATCATTTTTTAATGTCTTTTTTTTTTTTACGACATTAGAGGGCTTAGAAATTTGTAGTAATTTCTCACATTTTCAAGAAAATTTGCAATTTCATTTTTTTGGGGACCACTCCATTCTGAGTGGCTTTTAG